>LNAC01000009.1:2957514-2984312 GCA_002007465.1 Ailurus styani | reverse complement strand
ATCATGACCTGAGCCGAAAGCAGAGGCTTTAACCCACTGAGCCACCCAGGCGCCCCCGAGTAACTTCTTATCTGCTTTAAACTTGAGGCCCAGAAACTTGAAAATGAGGCAGAGTCATGACTCATTTTCTAGGGCCAAAGGGGAAACTGGAGATGGTGGCTGTCCCTGTTCCTGCTGTTGCTTTGTGAAGCCTTTCAAGCTGTGACGGTCAAGCCCTGGCCTCGTGCCTTCTCTCCTCCAGCCCTCCCTGCTCGGCTGGAGTCGGACATGACTCTTCTTACCAAAGCACAAAGAAAACCACCTGTATTGTGTGGGGAAACTCTCAAAAACCATTGAAATGCCATTGGTGAAAAAGGGGGGGGGCAGGCAGAGGAGAGTTTAGAATGAGCACAAACTGCATCCTGCAGATGCACTGGAGGGGTGGGGGGAGGCCCTGGAGCACCCCTCATGATCCATTTAAGGACTCAGTTAACTTTCCTTTTTTCTTTCACATGGGGGGGGGTGGTGTGTATTCTTTTGCTAGAAGCTCTTTAACCTGTACAAAGGAGTAAAGATAGCATCTAATCTATAGCTTTAAAAAAAATGCCCTTTCTGAATTGTTTCTAAGAACTGTATTGATAGAAGCCAGTTATGCTCACACAGAATTCTCGGGGCTGCCCTTCACACCCACAGCAGCTCTGATGCCAGTTTGCTGAAGGCAGTGGTTGGGTGGGTTTCACACCCCTCTCCTGGCTCTTCTCTGCAGTCCCTCCGCTCAGCGCCGAGCAGGCAGCTGGGGAGAGCTATTTTTGCACTGTTCATTCGATCTCAGTTTTAGACTGTGTTCCTGAAACCAGCTTTAAGAAACTGAAAACATTTAGTGTTGCTTTAATAATAAATCTGCTGATTTGCCTTTTCTTCGAGGGGGAGAAGGGAAAGTGTGAGTAAGGATAAAGTGGCTGCAGAAGTAGACTCAGTGTGGGCCAGTGGGTGTGGCTCTCACGGATCCATTTTGGATTGGTTGAGAAATTTCTGATCATTTTAGGTGATTGGGTTTTTATCAGCTGGCCTCAATACCACATTCTGCCCCTCCCCCTGATTCGGCCCTCCCCCTTAACGCTGGGCACACCTCTGATCTGAAGGAGACTCTTGCTCCTTCCTGTAAGTGCACCCACACAAAATCGTTCCCTGTTTCTGCGTGGCCTCGTGCTTCTGCAGACCCTTTTTGTGTCACGTCTCAAAAATCCTGGGTTCCGTTTGTATGCCCCTAACTTTGTTCTAGAGAAAAGAGAAAAACATATAAGTAAGGCATTGACCTTGAACCTGGGCCTCGATGGGGACTGGCTGGTCACTGGGAGTAGACAGAACCCTTCCCAGGAGTTTTCTCCAGAGTGCACTTCTCTTTCCCATGGTCAGAGGAGTTTCCTTTGGGGACTTTTTGCCAAAGCTAGATTTTTTTTTTTTTGGTTCTATTTCCAAAAATGGAAATAAACCAGGGGATTTCACCTTCCTCATCATTGCAGGATGGTCATCTTCGATGCCATGGTTTCATTGGGGCCAGCTGATGTGCCTGGTTCCGTCTCCTTGTCTCCGTATAACCTACTTGGCCCAGCCAGTCCTCATTTCAAAGCAGATCAGCCTGGCTTTCTGTCAAAGAAAATCTGGCTTCATTTTTCAATTTAAAAAAAAGTGTTGAGGCGCTTGGGTGGCTCAGTCACTTAAGCAAGTCCAATGCTTGGTTTGGGCCCAGGTCGTGGTCTCAGGGTTGTGAGATCTGGCTCTTCAGTGAACTTGGAGTCCGCTTGAGATTCTCTCTCCCTCACTGCCCCCCACACTCTAAATGAATAAATAAGTAAATAAAAATTTTAAAAAGTGTTCATAGTCTTCCCTATGACTACAGCTCTGAATGGTAATAATTCTAAGATAGGTAGTAGGTAGTTAGACTGGTAGACACGACACAAGACGGGGATCTTGGCCTTGGAGTCAGTCCTGGGAGAACTCGCCACCTTGTTGTCGTAAGACTCCTCAGTAATCTCTGCTCGGCCTTCTGTGCCCTGCCCTGGGGCTTTGCACCCTGAGCAATTCCTCAGGATAATTTGGAGTAGGCTCCTGCTTGGCAGCCATTCCATTAGAATCGCCTGTTTTCTCTGCAAAGGACCAGAGATCCTGTTTTATCCAGCAAGTCTGTTTCCTGGATTCTTGAAGAGTAGGTAACTTAGGCTGGCGATTAGCCTTATCTTTTTTATTTTTTTTTAAGATTTTATTTATTTATTTGACAGAGAGATCACAAGTAGACAGAGAGGGAGGCAGAGAGAGAGAGTGGGAAACAGGCTCCCTGCCAAGCAGAGAGCCCAATGCAGGACTCGATCCCAGGACCCTGAGATCATGACCTGAGCCGAAGGCAGAGGCTTAACCCACTGAGCCACGCAGGCGCCCTGATTAGCCTTATCTTAACCAGGTTCTGTTATGTGTATGAGCAGCCACCACAGGACGATTTCCCATACCAGCCCCATCTCTGGCTGCGGGTGATGTCTCATACGCCAGAAGACTAAGTGTGGTAGAGTTGTATTGTAGAAATTGCTTGTAACCCAAAAGAAACCAATGGTTCCCCAGATAACCACTGGTTTGGGTGATGGTGTGATTCAAGCAAAGAGAGGTACTGCATTAACCCACTGGGAAATCAAAGATACAAGAGAAGGTGCTTCAAAACAATATCGACAAAGTTTGCAATTGAACAAGTTTTCAGTGGGTCTCAGTCTTCAGTGCAGATTTTAGGATAAATAAGATGCCCTTGCCTCATTTATTTCCTTTCTTCTGTCTCATCTGGGTTTGCTTTGTTCTTTTCTGCTTTCTTGAGGGGGAAGTTGAAGGCAGAAGCTACCTGCCACAACTTTTCATGCGTTCTGCTTTCACACCATTAGAAATACTTTCTAATTTCTCTTTTGATTTCTTCTTTGATGCATGGAATTATTTTGAGTTGGGTTATTTAGTTTCCAGACATTTAGGTATTTTCCAGGTATCTTTCTGTCGTTGATTTTTAATTTAATTCCATTGTGGTCAAAAACCAGATTCTGCACACGCTGAATCCTTTCAAATTTAGTGAGACCTGTTTTGTGAGCTAGAATCTGTTCTTTGTGTACTTGAAAAGAATGAATATTCTGGTCATCACGGATACTGGTTTAGAAGGGCCAGTTAGGTCAAGGTGGTTGATAATGTTGCCCAAGTCTTCTGTGTCCTTACTAACTTTGTCTTCTTGTCCTACCTGTTATTCAGAGAAGGGCTTCACTACCTCTGACATAATTGTAGATTTGTCTCCTTTTCCTTGCGGTGTTGTTGGTTTTTTGTTTTTGGTTTTTTTTAGACTTTTTTTTTTAAGATTTTATTGATTTATTTGACACAGAGAGAGAGATCACAAGTAGTCTGAGAGGCAGGCAGAGAGAGGAGGAGCATGGAGCCCAATGCGGGACTCGATCCCAGGACCCTGAGATCATGACCTGAGCTGAAGGCAGAGGCTTTAACCCACTGAGCCACCCAGGCACCCAGTGTTGTTCGTTTTGCTTTGTGTATTTTTGTGGCTCTGTAACATGGTACAAAAACACTTAAGATTGTTATGTCCACTTTATGCATTGACCCTTTTATCATTATGAAATGCCCATGATAACATTCTTTGCTCTGAAATCTACTTTGTCTAATGTCATATAGCCACTCCACTTTTCTTTGGATTAGTATGAACATGGATCTCTGTTCTTTCTTTTCTTTTTTAAGATTTTATTTATTTGAGAGAGAGAAAGAGAAAGTGAGAGAGAGCATGAGAGGGGAGAGGGTCAGAGGGAGAAGCAGACTCCCCGCTGAGCAGGGAGCCCAATGTGGGACTAGATCCCGGGGCTCTGGGATCATGACCTGAGCCGGAGGCAGTCAGTTAACCGATAGAGCCCTGCAGGTGTCCCATCCTTTCTTTTATTTTTAACTTATTTGTATCTCTACATTTAAAATATGTTTCTTATAGGCAACATAGGGCTATATCTTGCCTTTTTAATCCAATCTGCCATTCTCTACATTTTATTTTTAATTTTTTTTAAGATTATATTTATTAACAAGAGACAGCGAGAGAGGGAGAAGCAGGTTTCCCACCAAGCAGGGAGACCAATGCGGAGCTCAATCCCAGGACTCTGGGATCATGACCTGGCCAAAGGCAGACACTTAAGGACTGAGCAACCCAGGCACCTCCATTCTCTACCATTTAAATAGGATGTTTAGACCACTTATATCTACCATTGTTACTGATGCTGTTGGGTTTGAATCTACCATCTTGCTGTTTGTGTGGTTTTGGTTTTTTTGTTGGTGGTGGGTTTTGGGGGGGTTTTCTTACTATTGTTCTCTGTGTATCTCATCTGTCCTTTGTTCCCTTTCTTTCTGCCTCTTTTTGGGTCAGTTGAGTATAATTTATGATTCTATTTTGTCTCTTTCCTTGGCTTACAAGCCAACTCACTCTCTTTCCTATAGTAGCTTTAGGGATTGCAATATCTATACATCTTTAAGTTATCACAGCCTACCTTAACTGATTCTATCTTAAATAGTTTAAAAATCTTAGTATTCAGTTGACCCTTGAAGAAGATGGGTTTGAATTGCACAGGTTCACTTCTATGTGGAGTTTTTTGAAAAAAATAAAGACAGTATAGTACTATAAATGTATTATCTTTTTTTTAAAGATTTTATTTATTTATTTGACACAGAGAGAGACATCAGATCACAAGTAGGCAGAGAGGCAGGCAGAGAGAGCACACAAGCAGGTGGAGAGGCAGAGGGAGAGGAAGAAGCAGGCTCCCTGCAGACCCAGCCAGGAGCCCCATGTGGGGCTCGATCCCAGGACCCAGAGATCATGACCCAGAGCTGAAGACCGATGCCCAACCATCTGAGCTGCCTAGGCACCCCCTTATGATTTTCTTAATAACATTTGCTTTTCTCTAGCTTTATTGTAACACTACAGTATATAATGCATATAACGTATGAAATATGTGTTAATCAACTGTTGAGGTTATTGGAAAGGTCAACGGTAGGCTATTAAGTTTTGGGGGAGTCAGGTGGAGTTTTGACTGTTCAGGGGTTGGTGCCTCAACCTTCTGCGTTGTTCAAGGACCAACTGTACTTTCTTTTTTAAATATTTTTTTAAGGATTTTATTTATTTGACACAGAGAGAGATCACAAGTAGGTAGAGAGGCAGGCAGAGAGAGAGGAGGAAGCAGGCTCCCTGTCGATCCAAGGATTCTGAGAACATGACCTGAGCCAAAGGCAGAGGCTTTAACCCACTGAGCCACCCAGGGTACACCCAGATGCCCCTCTTTTTAAAATATTTTTAAAGATTTTATTTATTCATTTGAGAGAGAGAGACAAAGAACATGAGCAATGGGGAGAGGCAGAGGGAGAAGCAGCCTCCCCACTGAACTGCAAGCCACACATGGGGCTCAGATCATGACCTGAGCCAAAGGCAGACACTTCACCATCTGAGCCACCAAGGCACCTCCCTCCAACTGTACTTTCATTTCTGTTATTTCCCTCTCTCTCTCTTTTTTAAAACATTTATTTATTTGTCAGAGCGAGCACAAGCGGGGAGCAGCAGGCAGAGGGAGAAGCAGGCTCCCCGCTGAGCAAGGAGCCTGATAATGGGACTCAATCCCAGGACCCTGGGATCTTTTTTTTTTTTTTTTTTTTTTTTAATTTTTATTTATTTCACAGCGGGAGAGAGATCACAAGGAGGCAGAGAGGCAGGCAGAGAGAGGGGGTGGGGGGAAGCAGGCTCCCTGCCAAGCAGAGAGCCTGATGCGGGCCTCGATCCCAGGACCCTGAGATCATGACCTGGGCCGAAAGCAGAGGCTTTAACCCACTGAGCCACCCAGGCGCCCCTGGGACCCTGGGATCTTGACCTGAGCCAAAGGTAGACGCTTAACCAACTGAGCCACCCAGGCATCCAATGGACGTCATTTCTGGGTCAGTTTCAGCTGCTTGATTTCTGTCCTCATTATGGGTCATTTCCTGCTTCTCTGCATTCCTGTTAATTTTTTTTTAAGATTTTATTTATTTATTTGACAGAGAGAAACACAGCAAGAGAGAGACACACAAGCAGGGGGAGTGAGACAGGGAGAAGCAGGCTTCCAGGAGAGCAGGGAGCCCAATGTGGGGCTGGATCCCAGGACTCTGGGATCATGACCTCAGCCGAAGGCAAATGCTTAACGGTTGAGCCACCTGGGTGCCCCTCCTGTTAATTTTTTTTAGTGGATTTTATCTTGCTGGGGGTGCTAGATATTCTCATACTCCTATGAATATTCTTGAGCTTTTTTCTGGAATGCAGTTATTTGGAAACCATCTGACCCTTTCAGGGCTTGCTGCTTAAAGCTTTATTCGTGGGGCCAGAACAGCATTTAGTGAAGGGCCAGTTTTGCCCCATTACAAAGACACAGACGCCTACAAACCCTTCCTGGCCCTCCCTAGGTTATGAGGTTTTTCCTCTCTGGCTGGTGGGAACAGGATGCCTTTGGGTAGTTCTTTTGCCACCCTCTGTCAGTTTCCTCACGTGCCTGTATCGGGACTGTAGGGCATCCTCAGCAGCTCCCCAGAGCTTGCTGTCTGTGCAGTTCCTTCCTCGCCGGTAGCTGGTCCTGCTCTGGCTACCCTGGCCTCCCTGGCCCCACCAAGCCCCTTGCCTTCAGCATGGGGGAACTGCTGGGCTCTCTCTGCCTGGGTACCCGCTCCCTGCACCGTAGCCTGGAAACTGCAGCCAGGAAGCTGGGGCTGTTGCAGGGCCTTCCTCCTTTGCATGGACTTCCCAGGAGTCACTGTCTTATTGCCTGTGGGCTGAAAGGTGAATTAGTCCCTGTTACTCCATCTTGGCCAGAAGCCCCCGAGATTTTACTCAGTTCTGTGGGATGGGAGAGTCCATTAAATGAAACGCCAGTAATCTACAAAAGGGATTTCTCTTTTGTTTGCAGATGGGGGCCCAAAACACCACCATGTCCAATTCACCAGACGTTCAGTGCCTAAAAACAAGATCCATCTTCATGAAAGGATTACTTGTTTAGGGTTTGGGGCTCTGGGCTGACTCTTCTTTGGTATTAAAACTACATAATTGCATGAACTCACAATCATTTTCTAGATGATGGTAATACAGTAGCTAGTATGGGGGCACATGGTTGACTCAATCAATAGAGCATGCAACTCTTAATCTCCGGGTTGTGAGTTCGAGCCCTATGTTGGGTGTAGAGATTACTTAAAATTAAAAATCTTTTAAAAATAAAATAGCTAGTATGTACTGTTTTTTTAAGATTTATTTGAGAGAGAGAGAGAGGAGGGACAGAGGGAGAGAATTATCTAATCTTTAACCAGTTCTGTGAAGTAACAATACAATTCCTTTGCTAGCCCCATTTTGCACACACAGATATTAAAGCACAGAGAACTTAAGTAATGTGATCAAGATCATTCACACAACGAGTAAGTGATGGCCAGGATTTAAACCTGGGCTCTGGCTCCAAAGACTACATCTGGTCAACGCACAGAACTACTTCGAGATGAGGTCATCCTGTGTGTCCAGGGAGAGGGCAACTGACACTGGCCCCTCAGTTTTCAGACCAAGCTTGGCCGTCTTGCTCTCCCTTCTCATGTTTGCTTCTTAAGTAACTGTACGTATGTGTGCATCCCTGGTCATACATGCACGTGATTCAGTTTCACAAGATCTAAGGCTATTCACTGAAAATAAATCTCCCACCTCCCTTTCTCCCCTCAAGCCCCCGAGGGCCCCAGACCATCTCTTCGATTTTTAGTTTGTTTTTCCAGAGATATTTGTCAAATACACACTGAGAAATCAATAGCAGCATATTATCCCCTTTCTGCTGCACCTTGCTTTTCTCATTTAAAAAGATACACGTGGGCGCCTGGGTGGCTCAGTGGGTTAAGCCTCTGCCTTCGACTCAGGTCATGATCTAGGTCCTGGGATCGAGGCCCGCATCGGGCTCTCCTCTCAGCGGGGAGCCTGCTTCCTCCTCTCTCTCTCTCTCTCTGCCTGCCTCTCTGCCTACTTGCGATCTCTCTCTCTCTGTCAAATAAATAAATAAAATCTTTAAAAATAAGAAGATACACATATATTCTTAAAGATTTTATTTTTTATTTGTGAGAGAGCGTGTGCAGAGGGAAAAGCAGGCTCCCTGCTGCGCAAGGAGCCCAAAGCAGGACTCGATCTCAGGACCCTGGGATCATGACCTGAGCCAAAGGACTCAGATGCTTAACCAACTGTGGCACCCAGGCGCCCCCAATGTTTAGGTTTTTAAAATAATGGCTGTGAACCCTGTATCAAAGGGTTACTTTTGGGAGGGATACTGGTCCCTGCATTTGTCAGCTGGTAAATTAAGAAACAGATGCCCAAAGATGAATTCCCTTTTATTCATGATCATCGACTCAGTCTCGCCTACAGACTGCATCTGTGCCTGGTTCTGGGTCCTAGGGGTGGAAAGATGTGTGACTGGGTCCCGTCCCCAAGCAGCTCATGGTGTAGAGGAAGACGCGGGAGAATGAGTAGCTGGTCTGGGTTGCATTGTGTTCCGCACAGCTGGAGAGAATGGGATAATGGAGCCGAGAAGAGTGTCGCTAGATGTGCCAGGGAGTGGGGCCAGGGTCTCTTGGTCAGGTTAACCTTGATGGTGAATGTCAGAGAGGAGGAAGTGGGGCTCCTGCGGGGCCGCAGCGCAGGGAGGGTTCTGTGAGCTGGGAGGCTCGGCGGCAGGAGGTTGCCATCAGGAGCTCCCCGCAGAACCGCCGGCCGCATGCAGGGAATCGGCAGCCCGTGATTGGAGGGACGTTGCTGGTTGGGAGAATGAACTCCGTAGTGTCAGCCGAAGCGATTGGCCGCGCCCTGCTGCAGTGAGAATGCGGACGGGGTGTTCGGTTCCTCGCTGGTGTGATGATCATTAGTGGAGCGAGGACTGCTGAATAATTGGGAGCTCCAAGGCGCTTCTGCCTCCAGGAGAGATCAGTTGGGCTATTGCTTTTTCCTTTTTGAAAAAAGCCGCACATTTGATCACCGTCCACCTGCAAAAGGGAGTTTTTATTGAAGAAGCTCCAGCGGCTCTCCCGTTGCCAGTAATCCGGCGGCGTGGCTCTCTTAGAGTGAGCTACTTCCCAGGCTGGGCAGGACAGCCGTGCTAGCAAATTTGAAAAAGCAGGAAACAGCCACTGCATGCAGAGCTTCCAGCCGTACAGCTCCCCAGGCTAGGCTTCCAAGCAGCCGTGTAGCCAGAGATCCTTGATATTGTGGTCACATCCCTCCTCCAAAGTGGACAGTCACCGCCGGCGACACGGGGAGGAAGCCGTGATGCTGCAGCTGCTGTGGCATTTTCTGTCTAGCTTTCTCCCTAGCGCTGGGTGCCAAGGCCCCAGAGAGGGGGCCAGTAATGAAGTCAGAGGCACCCCGGCTCCAGCTCGGGGAGACCAGATGTCAAGCTTTTTGGGGAAACAGGACGGAAGGGCTGAGGCCACGGAAAAGAGACCCACCATTTTGCTGGTGGTCGGACCCGCAGAGCAGTTTCCCAAGGTAATGGCAACCTCAAGAGGACCTCCTACTTTAGGGGCTGGTCTAGAATCGGTTTCCTGGAAAAAAACTGGAGTGTGGGGAGGAAGAGAGGACGTAGAGATCAATCAGTTTGGTATCAGAGGCTGGGGAGAAGTGTTAGACAATGAAGAAGCCCAAGTCTTCAGTCTAGAATCCTTCTGTGGCCACGGTAAGAGCTTTATCACCCTACCGTGACTGCTTCGGTGTGGCTATTTGGGGAAGGAAGGCTAAAGGCAATAGAGGATTTACCCTAGGATTTGTCAGTTGGCCCCAGAGAGCCATTTGAAAGGAAGAGACAAACGATGACAGTGTGTCTTATGTCTTAGCCTGTCTGAACAATGCAGGGAGGATCTTCCAAGTTGAACCCAACTGCCTGGAGCTGGGGAGGGCCAGCCTGTCCTGCATCCCTAAGGTCAGACCCCTTGCCTTTGGGGTCTGCAAGGAAGGCAGTGGGAGGAGGAGTCAGAGGAAAGGCTGGAGTCTCAAGGTACAGAGGCCGGTGCCCCTCATGGGTCTGCAGGTCTGCTGAGTGCTAGAGCCTTCCGTTCATCTCACACTCTGAGTGTGGGTTATCTCGCCTCATCTTCCCGAGAGCGGAGGTAAGTGTAAACACCCCCGTTTCATGGATGAGGAAACAGGTGCAGAAAGGTTGAGTAATTTGCCCAGGATTAAACAGTTACAGAGGGGTCGAGGTGAGATTTCACCCCTGATCTGTGTGGAACTTTGCCCTGTACCTGCCTTGCTTTACTTTAAGAAAGCAGTTGTAATGGGGGGCCGGTGGTGTTCTCGGGATTAGAGTGGGAAGTGCAGTCTGTCCGGGATTTCTCCCGCCTGCCTTAGCAGCGACCTTGCTGACCTCCTGAGTTTCGGTTATTTTGAATCTATTCTGCTCAGGACACAGATGGACAAGAAGAGGGAAAGAGGTTCTGCCCTGTGTCTGGCACGTTGTAGATTCCCCCAAAATGTTGCTTGAATTGAACTGTTATCCTTTGCTAAGTGGGAGGGACTTTTGATGCCAAATCTGTGGTCGTTTCGGTGTGAGCTTAGAGAAGAAGCCTCAGTGTCTGTGTGTCCCCATCTGTCCCTTGTCACTGTCGCCATTCCCCCACCACCACCCTTGTCCTGATCTGCGTGGATCTCAGAGTCTGTGTTCCGCCTGAGGTGTGCTTCGAGCCATGTCGCTTACTACCTTCCTGTCATCCTGGGATGACCTCAGAAAATGGCCCTGGTGCTCTCCTTCTGTTATTTCCAGACCTGCTTGCCTTACGGCCGAGGGATCCAAGGATTGGCTGGCTTTTAAATTCATCTACTTTGGACTTTATTATTTTTATTTTTTTTATTTTTAAAGATTTTATTTATTTATTTCACAGAGGGAGAGAGATCACAAGGAGGCAGAGAGGCAGGCAGAGAGAGAGAGGGGGGAAGCAGGCTCCCTGCTGAGCAGGGAACCCGATGCGGGCCTCGATCCCAGGACCCTGAGATCATGACCTGAGCCGAAAGCAGAGGCTTTAACCCACTGAGCCACCCAGGCGCCCTACTTTGGACTTTAATAATGAAACTGCTTCATTTCCCAAACGCATCCTGGCACCTCTTGCCAGCCCTCTCCCCGGGCTGGCGTCACATTAGGACTTTCTGTCCTGAGTCTGAACAGCTTCACTCCCGGCCTGCCAGTCAGGGGCCATGGGGCTGAGCCAGAAACCCACACCTTGCACTAACCCACTGTCCCCAAGAGAGAGATGGATCAGCTGGAGGGGGAGTTGGGAGCGGGGGACAGCCCCAGGAGGGAGACAGATCAGCCGGTTTGGTTTGAAGCAAAAAAATAAAATAAACGCATCTGGGCAGTGTGGACTCTTTAAAAGCAGATAAACCAAGACCTGGCTGGAAGCATTAGAAATAGCAGGAGCATTTCTGCAGATAAAGCGACAGTCGGACTAGCGTGTTTCTGCAGCAGCATGTGGCCTTGCCCGCCGGCTGCAGTGACTCTGAAAGGTTTGGGGTTTGTGATCACTGGCCCAGGGGACCCGGCCTCGCTGTCTCCCTCAGGAGAACACTGCAGAAACCTTATAGCCAAGTCCCCCTTGGTCCTCAGCTTCCCCGTTCTCCAGCCGCACTACTCTGTTTTGCCCTCACTTCCCCCATGGAAATATGTCTGCTAGTGAGTCAGGTTCCTGCAGGCTTTTATTCTAGGAACTGTTCCAGTTTTCCCCCTTTATCTTTGTCTTGCAGTTAATCTGCAGTTGGAGAAGAAAGCCATTAGCGAGGAGCAAGAGGCGCTCTCAGTGGCATTCAACCTTGCAAATCCTGAGGGGCCCGTCTTCTCAGAAGCTCAGAGAATTTTGCTCATTGTGTGTCTAATCGCCAAGTGTAGGCAGGTTTCATTGGAAACCGGCTACCCTGGGCTGTCATGGCAACGCGATCATCAAATGACACTCCCCCCACCGCATTGGCTGGTGAGGTTCGAGAGCCTTGTGGGTGGGTGGGGCTCCAAGAGCCGGATGCTGGCAGGGCTGCCTCGCATATTAATATTTTTGGCTTGGTCTGAGTCATTGCAGGGGAGGGGGGCAGATACCTTATGACCTAATGCTACACTCCCAAAGGTACTCTACCTGCCGTGTTCTTACTCACGGTGCTCAGCACTGACGGGAAGCACCTGTTTCGGGGCTGAACCAGGGTGGTAGAACAGGGACGACTTGTGGTGGCATTGGCGGATTCGAGGGGGACAGGATGCCCAGGAGAGGAACTTCTACCTTAACGCAGGAAATGGAACCCGACAGCTCTAGATCCTCAGGGCTGGTTTCTGCATGCTCGTTCGTTGTTACAGGAATGGACATCAGAAGAGACCAGCGAAAGTAGATCTGGGTCACAAAATTAGAATGAGCAAAAAGCAGAAAAGCACAGTAGCCGGCAGGACGAGGAGAGGGACGACACGGGACACCGTGAGCTGGCATGAATCGTGAAGACCCGAACGCGAACCTTGCTTTAATCTGTCTTACTGGTGTTTCCCCTCTGCGCGGTCAGAGGCTGTGACACAGATGGGCTCTTGTGTCATTTGCTAGCTAAGCCTAAGCCTGAACCTGCTCGGGTCGCACCTTTCCCACACACCTGCCACCTCTCAGTAGGAAGTATTGCTTACTTACTGTAATTCTCTGCGTCAGGCTTTCTTTGGAAACCGAGTTCTAAAATCTTTTTGGCAGTATCAGGTTCGGGTGCCGTTTTATGTGGATGTAACAGGAGCCGGGGCCTGGGTGAGCCAGGTCACCTCTCCAAGTCTGTTTGCTCATCTCAGGTTAAGGGGCAACCTCAGGAGGCCCCCTGAGCCCCGCTGTCTATAACCCTGGAGATACAGCGCTTACCGTGGATCCCAGGTACCTAGAGATTGGCTCACTTGGGCAGAATTTCCAGTTTCTGTGTGCAAGTGGAATTCTGTGTGACCTGTGAGACTCAGGAGGAGGGGTGGTTTAAATAAATAAGCAAACACCAATTCACGTTCATCCAATGAAGATATTCCGTTGGACTCCATCTCAGTTGCACAATAAAAATACGTGGGAACTCTTAAAATTAACGTTGGAGTAGAATTAACGTTAGCATTGTAAAATAACATTTTGACAAGCACACACAAAGCTTTGCGGAGGACATTTCTTGACCCCGTGATACCATTGGTTTGTAGAGTAATGGGCTTTGTTACAATCAGGATTTCATCCTGTTTTGTTTTGTTTTTTCTTAGAAGACAGTGGCTCTTATCTGATAAACACTTTAATAAGTTTCCCCCAAAGTACAGAATATACGTTTCACTTTTATTTGGTAATGTCTTCAAACCTCTTCTCACGTTTGTTCTGTACCTACATCAGAGAGCTCAGTAGTACACAAAGACAAATTCAGTGGAACAGTTCTGTTTACCAGAATTATTTGAAAAATACAGTTTATTAGGAAACAAGCATCTCCAAGTTGAACAACTTATTTTTTCAGTCAAAATGCTGCCATATTGTATTGGAATGACTGCAGTCATCACTGAAATGAAATAACTTCAGCATCTCTCTAACTTATTTTCGTTTCAGAGGCAAACATGAATAATTTAACAAAGGAAGATCCGCATTTCAAAATTTAGCTCTTTTATTTATAAACGTGAGGCGCCTTTTTTCTTTATTTTTAAGTAATCTCTCCACCCTACATGGGACTCAAACTCACAACCCCGAGATCAAGAGTCACATGCTCTACCAACCAAGCCAGCCAGGCGTCCCTATAAATGTGAACCTCCTTTTTTCCCCTAAGATTTTATTGATTTATTTGAGAGAGAGAAAGGGAGAGGGCAAATCAGGCTCCCTGCCGAGCAGAGAGCTCAATGTGGGGCTGAATCCCAGGATCCTGAGATCATGACCTGAGCTGAAGGCAGACACTTAACTGACTAAGCCATCCAGGTGCCCCTAAATGTGAACCTCCTTTAAAATAAAAATAATAGGGTGCCTGGGTGACTCAGTCATTAAGCGTCTGCCTTCAGCTCAGATCATGATCCCAGGGTCCTGGGATCAAGCCCTGTCTTGGGCTCCCTGCTTGGCGGAAAGCCTGCTTCTCCCTCTCCCACTCCCCCTGCTGATGTTCCCTCTCCCACTGTGTCTCTCTCTGTCAAATAAATAAAGTCTTTAAAAAAATAATAATACATGATCTTGTTGAGGTGGATAAAATACCCTGACGACTGCAGACACTCAGAAAAACACACTTTAGGTCTTTAAGAGCTGTCGTGTTTGTTTCCTGGGGTCTTAAAGACCTGTCACTGGCTTCACTCACTTAGAAGCTCTTTATATTAGCACCTTCGTGACCAAGTCAAGGTACAGAGTTTCAAAACCATAGTCTCCTGCCTTCAAGGACCCCCAGTAGCAGAGATAAGTTGTACATGAATAGAGCTCTGAACCAGAAATTCTGGATGGGGCGGTTGAAGAGATAGCTGAGTGTCATGGAGTTAGGTGGAGGCTGAGCAGAAATGTGGATAATCCCAGCTGTCTCTGGATTCCTCATCGGATCCTCCCCAGTGTAGCCCAAGACCAGTCTTTACAGACTCATCGTCAGATCTCTTTCAGAAGGGCTGAAGTGTCATGTAAGTTATTAAAATGTTTCATAATGCTGTATTTAAGCATCAACACCTTTTTTTTTTAAGTTTTATTTATTTAATCTCTACACCCAGCGTGGGGCTCGAACTCAGCAATGTGGAGATTAGGAGTCACCTACCTGCTCTTCTGACTGAGCCAGCCAGGCGCCCCAACACTTTTTTTTTTTTTAATTTATTTATTTGAGAGTGAGAGAGCGAGCACGAGAAGGGGAGAGACAGAGGGAGAGAGAAAGGGAGAAAAGCAGGTCTCCGCTGAGCAAGGAACAGGGCTTGATCCTAGGAGCTGAGATCATGACCTGAGCTGAAGGCAGCCGTTTAACTGACTGAGCTACCCAGGCGCCCCACCCAACATCTTATTTTAAAATCCTTTTTTCTGGTTCTTAACAAGAAGCTTTTGAACGAATTAAGAAATTCCTTTTACTTTGGTGATTTCCAAATTATAGCCATCCATTTTTATCCATCCTGGTAGTGAGATTTGGTCTATATTAGGAAGTGGTTCACTATAGAAGGAACATCTCTGTGACGCGGTCTGCCTCCGCATCACGAATCTCCTGACATTTTCCGTGGGGAAGGGATGACGTGGGCATGGTAGGCTGGCTTGGAGAGCATCACCCTGAAGTGGTCTTCCAAACCTGACTTCCCAGGACCTGAGATTTTTCTCTTATCCTCATGTCAAAGGGGTGTCCTGGAGCCGTGTTGCCCGATAGAACTTTCCGGGGGATGGAGATGCTCAGTGAGTCTGTGTGACTGCGGAGTACCTGAAATGTGGTCACACAACTCAGGAACTGAATTTTTAATTTCATTTAATTTTAATTAATTTAAAATTTACAGCTTCCCTTCTGAATAGCAGAGACCTAGGCCGGAATGCTTGGACTGTACCAAACTTTGAAGTGTTCTGAGAGTGGGCTCTGAAGGCTGTCTGGAGTCTTACGTGAGGGCCCAGCTGCCCCCAGAGCGATTCTTCTGGGGAGTCCCTCCCCACAACCACCTTTAGTGAGGGTCCTATGTGCCCCCATCGTGTCAGCTCCTAGGTGCTTGCTGGACCCCAGGGGAAGCCTGCAGGGGAATCCGATGCTTCCTAGGTGCTCACATTGCAGAGTGATCTGGAAAAGGTCTCTGGAGCCAGCCCGAAGGCGGGTGGCACCCCAAGTGCAAGGCTCAGCCGACTCCGGGGCAGCTCCCCTGAGATTGGATGAGCCCAAGGCCACCGTGGGGCCACTTGCAGGATGGCTGGGGCCCCCGGCCCCCACGCAGCCCCTGCCGACTTCTGCCCTCACAGCCGAACTGGGCCCCTTTCCAGCGAGCATCCACACAGTCTGTACATCCACTGATTTTTCTGTTGGGAATGATTTACTAAGGGGAGAAAACCATTGTATTGTGTGACGCGTTTGGGGACCTTGTGGAAAAACAGGCAGAGGGCTGTTTGTTCACGTGGCGGGCTTGGCAGGGGAGGGCGAAGGTTCGTCGGGGCAGAGCTCTCCCCGGGCCTGCTTCCGAAGAGTTAACTCGGGGCGCCCGTGACGTCAGCGCTGATCTTTACACCCCTCCGCTTGAGCAATCGCCGCCTCCTCGCGGGGGGCCCGGCGCTCATTGGCTGCGGGCAGGACTTCCCCTGGGCCGGCTTTTCTCAATTAAGTACAAGGGCAGGGCCTGAGCCGCCCATGACAGCTGCACCCCGGCTTCTCTGGAGCGAGCGTGCGGCCCCGGCTGCGCTCCCTGGCTCCCCGCGGCCCCGCGCGCCCGGCTCCCGGTCAGCATGCTCTGCCTGTGCCTGTATGTGCCGCTCATCGGGGAGGCCCAGACCGAGTTCCAGTACTTCGAGTCCAAGGGGCTCCCCGCCGAGCTGACTTATTAATCTAACTATTCAAACTTCAAAACACTCTGATGTGTTGTTTCAGTGGTCCAGAACATTATGAATTCAAGATATATTAGCTTATCAGCTTTTTAAAAAATTCATGTTTAAGTCTTCCCCAATTCTTATTAAAGATGATCTGTTTTATTAGCACTTTTTAAAAAAATTTTATCACTTGCCCCCAGTCAACTTGCCCCCAACCCGCCGAAGGGAAAGAATGTCTGAAATGTGCAAGTTCTTTCCCTGGTTGTCATGTGGCTGTAGCCGGGAAGGGGTTATGTCACGTCACGGGAATGACTGGCTTTTATATGACTTCCAAGGAAGGCCGGAGTCACTGGGAGGACACCTGCGGGAGAGGGATGGGGGCGGGGGGGAGGGGGTGTTGGGAGTTCCAGAGAAATACAGGGCCGCAAAGGGGGGCACAGCCCAGCCACTGTGGGGCCGGGTCTCAGAGCTGGGGGAGGGAGAGGCAGAGAAGCTCCTGCCGGAGGCCGAGGGGTTGGAACCCGAGCTGCGCAGGCTGGAGCTGGCTGGCTGTGCCCTGGGCAGGGGGAGCCAGACTCACCTTGGGAGCAGGGCAGACGCCGAAATCATGGCATTTTAAAGATGGGGAAGTGGCTCCAGAGCCTGGGGGGGGCCCTTGTCTTCTGAAGGGGCACCCTGACTTGTCTGTTCGTCAGATCTCATGCTGTCCCCCGCTGCTCGTGATGACAGTGGAGGTCGGATGGTGTGCCGGGGGTGGTGGTTAGCGGATCCGAGGAAGGAGACAGAAAGTAGGTCCGGTGGTTCTGAGGTAGAAGCAAGGACTTTGAGAATGTATTGAAGTCAGCTGCAGGGAACACATCCTTGGGCTCTGTCACAGGACACCCACCCCCACTGAGGCACATGGATTGCGTTGGTGGCAGAGCAGCCCAGATACCGAGCTCTGTGCCTAACATTCGCCTCCTAGATTCTATTTCTACTCCTGCCATAAATCTAGAATGATAACCCTATATGTAATTTGCCCTGTTCTTGGCCGAGAGCACAGATGTCTGCAGGAAGTTAATTCCAGATAGCAGATAAAATATGTGCCAGCCTCTGTCTCACATTCCAGCCACACCCCCGGCGTTGTTCTTTGGATCATGTTAGGTGACATGGTGTCTGTCCAGGCCTCCTTCTAGTACCCTTAGTGGCTGAGCAGTCACACAGGGCCATCAGGTGGTTTAGAGAGTAACCAGGATCATATAATCCTTGGAGAGCACCAGCTCGCCAATGGTCCATCCATTGCCAAACCCCTGGCTCAGACATTTTAAAGCCATACTGGTGGCTTTGTGACTGGTGACCCTGTTTCTCACCGAATTGGGCAACACAGGAAAACTATGACCAGTTTCCTTAGGTTCTCCGTCCAGATTTTGGGGTGTTGCTAGGTTGCAATGACTCATGTGTATCACCCACCTTCTTGAGATTAACTTTTAGGGCGGCAACGGGATCTCCAGGGAGGTGGCTCTGAGTCCAACAGGCCCACCCAGCCTGAATCCCGCCCACCACTTCCCTGGCTGTGTAACCTTGGATAAATTACTTAACCTCTCTGAGCTTGTTTCTTTCTCTGTAAAAATGAGGGGGAATGACAGTCCCTGCCTCCTAGAGCAGCTTGAGAGGATTCAGCAGGGTACTAGAGGTCAAGCCTTTAGCAGGCCCTGTGGCACAGGCTAAGGGCTTACTGGTTTGGGGAGAATTTCCAGGGGCTGAGCATGCAAAACTGCAGCTGCTGCACCAAGTTCACCTCTAAGAGCAGGCACAGAATTCTGTCCAAGGGGTGTCTTCAAGCCTTCTTGGGTCCAGAAACTACTAAGAGCTGGCCTGCTTTTTGGTACCTGGTCGAAGGAGCTGAGGTCGGTTATGTCATCTGGCTCCCCTGGGATCAGAGTCCGGCAGTGCCATCCAGCCCACGCCCAAGAATAGTCCCCCTTGGCTCCTACCGGGCTCCTCTGGCAATGTTTCTGCCACGCAGGCGTTGGCAGGGGCCAGCTCTACCCCCATACCTTCACCCTGGTCACCCATTTGTTCTTGGGCCCGTGCCACCGTTGGGGATAAAAGAGCAAGCTGCCGCATTCCTGATAGCATCTGGAGCGCCCAAGGCCGTCCCCACATTTGGGCAGGGAGCATGCAGGCCGAGGCCGGGCGCCAGGGACACGGCTGCAGGGGAGCCACATGGCTGACCTTGGTCATACAATAAGTTAGTCTTCAGGACACTTGGGATGAGAGCATGTCAAGCCGGCCACTGCTGGCCCGTGTCTGAAAAGCACCTCCCAGGGGTGTCTTTTTCCTCTTTGCTTATGAGGGAAGCAAGGTGGGCTCTTGCCTTGGGTTCTGGCCAGGCCTCGGGGGATCCAAGTGGTAGCTTGGGGAATAGAGCAGAGGAAGCACCTCGGGTCCTTGGGGCCACCTCTTTCCTGGGGACGGGGCAGCCTGAGGAACAAGGAAAAGCTGGGGTACAAGCTCAAGGACGAAACCTTAACTTTTGTTTTATAGAAAATTGTGCAAGCTGGAGATAAAGACCTCGATGGGCAGCTGGACTTTGAAGAGTTTGTCCATTATCTCCAAGATCACGAGAAGAAGCTGAGGCTGGTGTTCAAGAGTTTGGACAAGAAGAATGATGGTGAGCGTTGCCCTCAGAGCCAGCGGCCACCCCGATCTCGAGCCTCTCGTGGGCCTGGCCCCCGGCTGAAGCCTTTCTTGTTGCAGGCCGGATCGATGCCCAAGAGATCATGCAGTCTCTGCGGGACCTGGGAGTCAAGATATCCGAACAGCAGGCTGAGAAGATTCTCAAGAGGTGAGCGCTTCATCAGCTTCTGTGTCTGGTTTAACAAACGTGTGATGAAAGAAAGCTGCTTGGACCAACCCTGTGGCACCGTTAGCTGTATTGACCCCGTTGCTCTGAACTTTGGCTTCTGGTGGTTTGACGCTATGAGCAGGCAGCCCCTCCCCAGAAGCAGCCGCTCCCAGAGTTCCCGGCCAGAGTCACAGATCACCTGGAGGTGTGCCCGCTCACCGGTGACCCGTGAAGAGAAAAGACTAGTTGGGGGGATATCAAGTAGGTGAAAGGCAAACAAGGAGCAGCCTCTCTGCCTGGTGGGGAAGGGGCAGGGACTCAGGCTCAGTACCCGCACAGGGCGGACTTCTTCCTGAGAACGCTGACTTTTCCCACCCTGCCCCAAGACAGCTCCCGGGGGAGCCCTGGTCCTCGGGGAGAGCAGAGTAGCTGTGCCAGGAAATCACACAGATCCGCCTTCCTGAGCGCTGCGTCCGCTGCCTGCGCCTTTCCAGATCCCTGGGGCCGGAAGCGGCTGGTCGGGGACAGCTGCCTCTCAGACGGCTCCCTGGGCGTTGGGCCGTGGTGTGTGCCTGCTTCACTAACATCTGCTCAGAGCACTTATCTGTGTTTCTCCTCTCTCCTCTGCATCCTCCTTTGTCTGTCTGTCAGAATACGAACAGGCCACTTCTGGGGCCCTGTCACCTAGTAAGTATCCGTGTCACCCTGGTGACTCCCTCCCTCCCTGACCTCCGTGCCTGATCACAGCGGGGTTCTCGTGGGCCATCGTAGTCCCGTTTTCGTGCGAAGTGGGATGTGAAGCCACCTCGCCTCGTCTCTGGGGCAGAGGCACCTCCCGTGGTTTCCTCGGTGGCCCAGCGCCTGCCCTGGGCTCACCTGGAGGGGGGGACGTGCAGCCGACGCTCCGGCCTGTTCGCCCCGGGGGCAACCGAGCGTGCGCTTGTCTTGCAGCATGGACAAAAACGGCACCATGACCATCGACTGGAACGAGTGGAGAGACTACCACCTCCTGCACCCCGTGGAAAACATCCCCGAGATCATCCTGTACTGGAAGCATTCCACGGTGAGGCCCAGGGCGCGGAGGCGCCTTCTCCCTCCTCCGTCCACGTGTCCGCTCTCCAGGCGTCAGCCCCCATCCCGCTGTGGGGGTGAGAGCGGGGTTTCCGGCTCCGCTCCTCCGCCAGCCCCCACGGAGCCCTCCCCGCGTGCCTGCCGTCCCCACACACCAGCCAGCCTGACCCGGGGTTCCCTCCGGCCCGGATGCCCTCCCGCCCCGCGTGCTGCCTGTCCTTGTTCTCCCAAAGCCCACGTGCGCCTGCGGCAGCGGGGACACTCCACTGGAACAAATAGAGCCATTAAGGCTCTTCCCCCGGCACCCCATTTTCGGTGTCCCCTCTGTCAAAGCAAATGTCACCACGATCCCGCACGTGCTGCTCTCTCAACCCTGTCAGCGCTGCTGTTGAGGGAGACCCGTCCGCACCTCCCTGGTCATGGCCATGTTCACCCCCGCCTGCGAGCCCCTTCACTCGGGGCACGCCCACCCCATTTGCTATCTTCGCCACCCCACCCTGCCCGCCCTGGGAGGGGAGGCCGGGGGCGCGCCGCCGGTCTGTCTGCCGCAGCGCCCGGGCTGGGCCTCACCCCAGGGCACCCCAGGCTGTCCGGTTGGCTGCGGTTCGGTGCAGTGCCCCAGGCCTCGGAGCAGCGCCGGCTCTGACCAGGCAGGATGCCGCCCCGGAGAGCGGCTGTTACGTAGGCCCCGCGCCCCTCTGATATTTGCCGAGGCCTTGTGCAATGTTCTGCCAGCGTGATCTGGTTACACATCGGGTTTCAGAATTTTTACCCCTGACTTGACCCTTTCAGTGCAGGCGGTCTGGTGATCCTCAGCTGAAATGCCTCTGTAAGCCGTTCCTGCCGGAGCCGTGGGCAAGTGTCTGCAAGGCTGGCCAAATGGTTTTATAACCACTTTCTTCCAGCTGCGCTTTCACATTCTCTCCCTGGGCCCCTACAGGGCTCACGCAGGGATCGGAGCCGGGCCACCTCCACGCAGTGACACACACCCACCCTCCCCCGGGTCCCGGGGCATCGTCACTATCCGCGTGGCCCCTGGGGTCTGTGGTTCTGGACCTGGCTGTCTGCCGGCGGTGTGGCCACGGGGGTCAGGAGCCTGCTTGTTTTATCTCTGCTGGTTTTCCTTGCAGATCTTTGATGTGGGCGAGAATCTGACTGTGCCCGATGAATTCACAGTGGAGGAGAGGCAGACAGGGATGTGGTGGAGACACCTGGTGGCTGGAGGCGGGGCAGGGGCCGTATCCAGAACTTGCACGGCACCCCTGGACAGGCTCAAGGTGCTCATGCAGGTACGGAGGAAAAGAGGCCTCAGACCACCCGGTTTCTACCCCAGGGGTCCTCAGGGGGTCGGTGTTCTCCTCTTTTGTCTTGCGCTCTTTGGGTTCCTACTTGTCTAACCCAATAAATTAGACTGGAATTATTGCTCAGATAAGGGCGACAGAAGATCCAGGTCCAACTACCCTTCGCATATGGTTTATTTCATCATATCTGGGGCATGAAAGCCAGGAGTCACATTGCAGGGCTGAAACGTGCACAGGTGAAGCCAGTGAGAACCGGGATGGCAGGAACCTTTTTCCTTGGGCACATCTTATGTAGGCAGCACACGGGGTGGGTGCGAGCGGACCCCCGCCTGGCCCGGACACCTTTACCTTGGCCGGGCGCCCGCCTCCACGTCCACAGGACAGAGATAAGCTAAGCCCACGTCAGGGACAGGCTTGCGAAATTGGCCTGCACGAGGACACCTTGTTGGACTTCAGTGTCGCCTGAACATGTCTGGCCCCTTGCTTGTGTGCCAGCGCTGGTGCTCTGAGCCCTGCGTGGAAAAGGTGCCATCTGCCTGGGGTGACAAGCACTGGGTCTTGTGGGGAAGTGGTGAATCACAGAGTTCTCCAGAAACCACGATTGCACTGTATGTTGATTACCTAAGAATTTTTTTTTAAGATTTTTTTTATTTGTCAGAGAGAGTGCCTAAGCAGGGGGAAGGAGCCCCATGCAGGGGCTCCATCCCAGGGACCCTGGGATCATGACCCGAGCCGAAGGCAGATGCTTAACTCACTGGCCCACCCAGGCGCCCCACTACCTAAAATTGTCTAAAAAAAGAAAAGAAAGGAAAGAAAAGGTGCCATCCTTTCTTCCCCGTCTTGCCCTCCTGAGCCTGTTAAACATGAACTTCCTTCTCTTGGGGAAGTGGGGAGCCAGAATGGTTGGGGGAGAAGAGCTTTAGGGGATAGAACCTAAGCAGGGTCTTGCCCTCAGAGCTGTGTGGCCTTGGGCCAGTGACTTCAGTGCCAGGACTTCCATCCCTCTGTAAAAAACCAAGGGCCTTGAACAGATTGCCTCCCAGGTTGTTTTTCTTCATCAAATTCCTGGGGACTTGGTAGGAGATGCAAAGCAGTCTATGGCTGGCATGATGGTACCTGGGACAGGCCTGAAAGTGATCCATGGTTCTAGGATTAGTGAAGCTGGTTGTGGGTTCATGAAAGCCCATTATCCAACTCATGGCCCTTTTGTACGTGTTTGAAATTTCTCCGTGATAAAAATCTCCACTGAACAAAATGCGTTTAGTGGCCACAGGGGTGTCTAGCACAGTGTTGCACATAGTAGGTGCTCTGTGAAGATCTAGGGTAGCCGTGTTGGGTTTTCCGGGTGCCGAGTTAACCCTTCAGAACCCCAACAGGAGAGAGCCGCCTGCTGACCCCAGTGTGTGGCCTGCAGTAGAGGCTCTCTATCCCGGGATGGCCATCCCCCCCCCGCCTCCCCCAGCCATGGGGTTCTTTCTAACCACTAGTCCTTCCCTCCCCAGGTCCACGCCTCCCGCACCAACAACATGTGCATCGTGGGCGGGTTCACCCAGATGATTCGAGAAGGTGGAGCCAAGTCCCTGTGGCGGGGCAATGGCATCAACGTCCTCAAAATTGCCCCTGAGTCGGCCATCAAGTTCATGGCCTACGAGCAGGTGAGGACCTGGCTTCCCCAGGCGAGTCGCCTGTCGTCAGCTGCTTCCTGAGCTTCCCTAGCCCGAGGTCCCTGCCCTGCCGATACCTTGGAAGCTGGAGCCAGTCACTGTAGCCAGGGGACAGCAGGGGAAGGCAGGCAGCTGGCTCCAGCCCCCACTCTGCCGCCAGCCCCAGTGTGGGCCAGTTCCTTCTATTTCTGGGCAGGGTCAGACGTGCCAGGGACACCAGGTCTTGGCTTTGGGAGGAACCCGGGGCAGGGGCGGCTGTGCTGGTCTCTGGGGTATAGCCATTCGTCTGCTCTCTGTTCCAGATCAAGCGTCTGGTGGGGAGTGACCAGGAGACTCTGAGGATTCACGAGAGACTTGTGGCGGGGTCCTTGGCCGGGGCCATCGCCCAGAGCAGCATCTACCCGATGGAGGTGAGGGCCGCCGTGGTCCTCGAGTGGGCAGCGCACGTGGGGTGGAGGGTGAGGAGTGGGCCATGCTCATGCTCCCGTCGCTCCTTTTGGGTCCTCCAGGTTCTGAAGACCCGGATGGCCCTGCGCAAGACCGGCCAGTACACGGGCATGCTGGACTGCGCCAGAAAGATCCTGGCCAGAGAGGGGGTGGCCGCCCTCTACAAAGGCTATGTCCCCAACATTCTGGGGATCATCCCCTACGCTGGGATAGACCTGGCCGTGTACGAGGTGAGGCCCTGCAGGCTCGGGCCCCTGGACCCCGTGGCAGGGATTCAGAAACCCCTCCTAGCCAGCCCCACCCCTGCCTGTTCTCACACCCTAATAGACATGGACGGTGGGGGAGGGGTGGCTGCAACAAGAAACAAAGAGTATCTCCTTCCAGACTCCTGTGTTCTCCGCAAGGGTCTCCTGTCAACAGCGCCTGCCCCTGGCACCCCCCCAGGTTCTGCACCCTCTGGGGCTCATGGGCAGACCACCAGACTGCGATGCTGGGAGGGCTCATTGGCCCCCAGCAGACTTCAGGCCACAGGAGTCAGGCTCTCTGGGTGGGGAAGGAGGTGTTGCCTCTGCCGCATGCCAACTCCCTGTCCTATCCCGGAATCCCCAGTGACAGCAGAAACAGAGGGCAGGCAAACCAAGTGGATCAGGTTACAGTGGCCTCGAGGATCCCATGTGACAAGGAAATGCCCCCTGTGCGGATCCGATGACTGTGTCCCCACCCCCAGATCCCTGTCTCTTCATGCCTCATAAGCTCTTTCCGGGGCTCACAGGCCCTTTGGCTCATCCCTGGCCCCCCGGCCCCCTTTTCCCTTCCCTCTACCCCCGTCCAGACGCTCAAGAACGCCTGGCTGCAGCGCTACGCGGTCAACAGTGCAGACCCTGGCGTGTTCGTGCTCCTGGCCTGCGGCACCATGTCCAGCACCTGCGGCCAGCTGGCCAGCTACCCACTGGCCCTGGTCAGGACCCGGATGCAAGCCCAAGGTAATAATGCTGCTTCTGGGCCAGTCCCCAGGGCCCCATCTCCCCAGGCAGGTGGGGGTCTGGGGAGGAGCTGGCAAACCCCTGATGGGTGCCTCTCTCACCACAGCCTCCATCGAGGGCGCTCCGGAGGTGACCATGAGCAGCCTCTTCAGACAGATCCTGCGGACCGAGGGGGCCTTTGGCCTGTACCGGGGGCTGGCCCCCAACTTCATGAAGGTGATCCCAGCCGTGAGCATCAGCTACGTGGTCTACGAGAACCTGAAGATCACCCTGGGCGTGCAGTCGCGGTGATGGGGCGGGGGGCAGCCGCGCCTCGCTCGGCGGACTCACGGATCCCGGGCCCGCAGCCCCGGGATGTGCAGCCATCCATTCTGTGAATGTGCCAACACTAAGCTGACTGAAGCCAAGCTGTGAAAGGCCTGGGACGCGCCCTCGAGGGCGTGGGAGAGGGCCCGGCAGGCCCCCCGGCTGCGTCCTGCTGACCCTGGCCACCGGCTCGTCTGTCCCAGGGGCCAGCAGGACACGGGCACATGCACACAGGGACAGGATGTCTCCTGTGGTGCCTTCCGGATGGCGGGGCCCGAAGCCAGCTTCATTCTTCATCGCGCAGGCAGACCACCAGCTGCGGGCCCTGCCCTCTGGCCTGCCGGGCGCCCACCCTGCGCCCGCCTTGCTTCCTTCCTGGCCGCTGTGTTCATACGGTGGGAGGAGGACCCCAGCCCTCTCCCCGTGTTAGCGCTAGCTCCTCTCCCCTCGGTCCGGGGGCCGCACGCTCTGGCTTCCCGGCCTGCGGGGTCCCCTCCGGCTAGGTTGTGCCGGGGAGAGGGAGGAGTCCGGCTTCTGTGCTCACCGCATCTGAGCCCTGCTGTTGGCGTCTGAGCTCCCCGACAGACGGGAACCCAGATGTGCGTGTGCATGCAGGGGACAGGGCCCAGCCCCCCCACCGGCCACCCGGCATCCCGGTGCATGGCTTCCCGGAAGGCGCGTGCCGGCCCCTTGCTGCTCCTGCCACCGGGGAGGTGGGGGTGGGGGGTCTTGGTGCTCTGAGCTGGTCCCAGACCCTGTCAGGACTGGCGCCAGCTCAGAACCAAGCCCCTGTCCCCGCTCCGGAATGAGAGCAGGGCGGGCGTCCCAGAGCTGCGGGAAGGGGCACCCGCTGCCCCACGTCTACGCACCCTCATGAGAGAAGGAGAAGGTGTTCGAGGCCTTAATTAAGTGTCGTTGGGCAAAGGGTTTTGTTCAGAAGGACAAGCTGGACAGATGTGCACGTTCTGTGCTTCCACAGGGAAGACAAAGGGGGTAGAGAGCCTGGCTGACTGCGTTAAAGTCTGTTTCTGAGCCCCTGGGGGTTCGTGTCCGATCCCATGGGGCAGAGTGGGACCAGCCTCACATTCCACTGATGCAGGGTGTCACACTGCTTGGAGCCTATTTATTTCGTATTTATTTGAACAGAGTTATGTCCTAACTATTTTTATAGATTTGTTTAATTAATAGCCTGTCATTTTCAAGTTCATTTTGTATTCATATTTATGTTCGTGGTTGATTGTACCTTCCCAACGCCCTCCAGGCCGGGTGGGGAGAGGAAGGAGGGGCCGTGGGAGTGACCTTTCCCCCGCCACTGGCCGCACTGACGTCAAGTCTGTCCAAAGAAATCCCTCGGAACTGGCGACAGATAAAAGGTCATGGGGGGAGGGGCCCCGGTCAAGGGGAGATGACCTTGGGCAGGTTGGGACAGGGCTCGCACCCAGGAAGCCTTAGGATCTGGGGGCTTGATAAGGGGCAGGAAGAGTGGCAGAAATCTCAATTCCATTGAAGATGGAAGTCCAAATCATTTCTTGGGAGGATCTCTTTATTTCATCTTTTCGAATGATAAGGCACTGAGGGGCTCATCACTGTGAGTTTGGGGTGGGGGCCCCAGGAGAGGGCGGCCAGTACCCTGCCCTGCCTGTGCAGTGGGCTCCCTCCCAGGGCCCCGCCCCCCGTGCGCCCCCTCCCC
>LNAC01000009.1:2933899-2957387 GCA_002007465.1 Ailurus styani | reverse complement strand
AAGGTGCTGAGGGGACTATTGCTGTGAGTCTGGGGCGGGGCCCCAGGAGGGGTGGCCAGTACCCTGCTCCACCTGTGGGCTCCTTCCCAGGGTCCCTATCCCTGCGCCTCCATCCCCCCCCAGCCGCTGCCACCCCTGCTCAGCAATGCTGGTCAACTTGCGACTCCCGGTGGCACTTCCATTCCACCAGAACAGCCTGGTGAGGACAATTCAAATAGGACGCAAAGATCAATGCAAAAATTATTGTTATATATAAATCTAGTGATAACTGGAATTTGTGAAAACGCAAATTAAAAACTTGGAAGTTGTCATTTAAAACAGCCTTCTAATAAAGTTGTTTCAAAACTGAGGACGGAGCCACGATCTTCGTGATACGGGCTTAGGTGGCGGGGGAGGGGGTGTCTGCACGATAGAAGCGGAATCCGCGTCTGTCATTAGGGAAAATGAGAAAGCTAGCCCGTCTGGGCTTTTCATAGGCACTCCCTCCCAAACGTTGGTATCTGAAGGATTTGGGGTGCTCTACCCAGGTCACCAGAGCCCCCACTCAGCCCTCCTCTGATTGTGTCTTGCTTGGAGCTGATCACGCCCTACCCATCGTGAAACCTCTGCGGAGGCTGCGTGCTGTGGGTCCCGTTCCCCCGGGCTGCCCTCCCCAGCCTCACCAGTGCACACTTGAACACTTAGGGGTGTTACAGGGCCCCGCCAGGCATTAGTTTGTTTTTAAAGATTTTTTTTATTTGGGAGCGAGCAAGAGTGCGTGAGCCAAGGGAGGAGCAGAGGGAGAGGGAGAAGCAGGCTCCCCGCTGAGCAAGGAGCCTGGGATCCTGGGATCATGACCTGAGCCAAAGGCAGACGCCCAACGACTGAGCCACCCAGGCTCCCATCACCTGATTTGCTTTCTGCCTGTCTCCCCAGGAGAGGGTGAGGCCTCTGGGACAATGCATGCGTTTGTATTAAACGCCCTTAAAACAGTGCGGGGGGCCGTTTTCATTAAATATCTACACTCTGTCCCCTGGTGGCCGCGAGTACTGCAGGTCAGGGCAGGAGGGGGTGGTTGGCAGCAGCGTGGGGAACCCACCAGGGGGCGGTGGCGTTCAGAAGCTGTCGGAAGACCCAGAAGTGCCCAGTTTGAAACTGGTGTATATACCACTTGTACTGGGTCGGAGAGCATCCCCTCAAAACTCAGGTCCCCTAGGAACCTCAGAACGGTGGGTGCTTCACTTGGAAATAGGGCTTTTGTGGATGTCATCAAGTTAAAGTGAGGTCACACTGGATTACAGTTAGCCCCAAGTCCAATGCGTGATGTCCTAGAACAGGGGACTTTGGACAGACATGCCTGGAAGGGAGAGACAGGGAAAAAGCCATGTGACTACAGGGCACACATCTACACGCCAAGAATGGTGAAGGATTGCAGGGGGCCGCCCAAAGCAAGGGGAGTGGCAAGAGGTTTTCCCTCTGATTGTCCAGAAGGACCCAACGCCACCAACACCTGATTCCAGACTCGGGGCCTCCTGAACTATGAGAATGAAATTTTGTCGTTCGGGGTCATCTAAGTTTATGGTGATTTGTTAACAGCCGCCCGGGAAACTAATACACCACCTGCTTCAGCTGTTCATTGCCAGGGTAACAGGCAGAGACCATTTCCCAGCAATCGGGGCTTGGCAAGTGGACCCCTTTACCCCGAGCCTGCTCTCCCAACCAAATGTTCCATAGTAAGGCAGGCAGTTAGGCCTCTTCCCAAAGATGTCCCTGTCCTAATCCCCAGAATCCGTGAATTAGGTTACACGGCACAGGGTGATCAAGTTTACTAATCAGCTGACCTTAAAATAGGGAGATTATCCTGGATTATCCCGATGGGCCCCAGGTAATCACATGGGTCCTTCAGTGGGGGAGATGGAGCAGGGAGAGCCAGGGAGAAGGCACGGGGAGGACTCAGCCCGAGGTCACTGGCTCTGAAGATGGAGGAAGGGGCCACAAGTCAAGGAATGTGGGCGGCCCCCGGGAGACGGAAGAGATGAATGGATTCTCCACCGAGAGTCTCCAGGAGGAACACGGACGGCCCTGCTGACACCTTGATTTTAGCTCAGTAAGATGTCAGGCCTCCGGAACTGTAAGGTAGTAATTTCATATTGGTTAAGTCCCTACGTCTGTGCTAACTTGTTGCAGCTGCAACAGGAAATAAACACACTTTGTTAGCTCCGCAGTTCCTTCATCTTGGCTGAGAGGAGGCTCCGCCTGGGTTGGGGTTTGCGACCAGCTGGCACTTGGGGGGTGGGGGGCTCCACTCAGGCACTCAGGTCTTTGCAAATAGCGTGCAGCCTCCTCCTGTGAGGTTGGGGCCGGGGGAGACTGGTGCAGTCTGGGGGACCGGGGATGGGGGAGCTGTGGAAAGCCTGTCTGACTTTCCGTGGGTAGACACCGGGACACTGGAAATCCCTGCCCCACTGCGGCTGAGGTGTGGCCTTGGGCAAGTCACACCACCTCTCTGAGCCTGTTTGTCCATTAGGAAGAAAATAAGACTTACCTGGGAAGACTGGTAGTTGGAATGAGGGGCACCTAGCCGGCTCAGGCGATGGAGCCTGTGACTCTTGATCTTAGGGTAGTGAGTTCGTTGGGTGTAAAGATTACTTAAAAATAAACTTTTAGAAGAAAAACGTGGGGTGCCTGGGTGGCTCAGTCCATTAAATGTCCAATTCTTGATTTCGGCTCAGGTCACGGTCTCGGGTTGTGAGATCGAGCCCCACTTCGGGCTCTGAGCTCAGTGCGGGTCTACTTGTCCCTCCCCCACTCCCACGTGCAAGCTCTCTTCCTCTCTCTCTCAAATAAATGAAATAATGTGAGGCAAAAATTATTTTTTTCAAGATTTTATTTATTTGACAGAGAGAAAGAGATTACAAGTAGGCAGAGAGGCAGACAGAGAGAGGAGGAAGCAGGCTCCCTGCTCAGCAGGGAGCCCGATGCGGGCCTCGATCCCAGGACCCTAAAATCATGACCTGAGCCGAAGGCAGAGGCTTTAACCCACTGAGCCACCCAGGTGCCCCCATAAATTATTTTTTAATGATTTTTTTAAAGATTTTATTTATTTATTTGACAGAGAGAGACACAGGGAGAGAGGGAACACAAGCAGGGGGAGTGGGAGAGGGAGAAGCAGGCTTCCCACCCAAGCAGGGAGCCCGAGGTGGGGCTCTATCCCAGGACCCTGGGATCATGACCTGAGCCGAAGGCAGACGCTTAACAACTGAGCCACCCAGGTGCCCCATAAATTATTTTTTAAGAAGTTGGAATGAAATGTAGCATTGTGTGTCCACTATACTCAAATTTAAAAAATAATTTTTTAAAAACGTCGAAATGAGACAGGAAATTGAAAGGACTGGTCATTAACAACCAGCTCCGTTTCCCCAACCAGGATTGCGAACACACGGTAATTTCACCCTCAGGGCTTGTCATTCCAGACTCCAGTTTGAGGAGGCTTGTACACGCCAGGGATCTCCGGCATCTGGAGGTATCCAACTTGGGGTTTGGGGTGGGGGAGCCCTTTGTGCTGCACGATCTGGCAAATCCTCTTTCTGTCTCTTTCCTGAGGCTAGGCCCTTCCATCTCTAATCCTGAGGGCACCAGCTGGGACACTGCACACACAGGACTTAGCCCTCAAAGGTTCAAGCACAGGTTCCTGCCACCGTGACCCCATTTTACAGATGAGGAAACTGAGGCTGGGGGAAAAGTGACTTGCCCAGGGCCTCACCGTGAGTGGGTGACAGGGCCTGAAATGCAGGTCAGCAGACCGCTGGGCTTTGTTGGGGCTGCCCACCAGGAGGCCGGGGAGAGAGGGAACATGCTTCCACCCACCTGTGAGCACTTTCACCCGGGAGCAGAAGCTCTTTGCCTCGCCTCAGGCGGGTGGCACCGAGTGCCTGGCTACTCTTCTGGGAGTAGGAGGCCACAGAGAGCCTGGGAAGTGTTGGGCAGGCCTGTGCTTGAATCCTGGCACCTGGCTGTGTGATTCTGGGCAAATCTCCTGCCTCTCTGAGCCTCCTCAAGACAGGCACAGTACCTTCCCAACAGCTCAGCAGGGGAAGGGACCAGTCTGGGTTCATACAAAGGCTAAGTAAAGGGCACCTGGGTGGCTCAGTGGGTTAAAGCCTCTGCTTTCGGCTCAGGTCATGATCTCAGGGTCCTGGGATCGAGGCCCGCATCGGGCTCTCTGCTCGGCAGGGAGCCTGCTTCCTCCTCTCCTTGTCTCTCTGCCTGCCTCTGCCTCTCTGCCTACTTGTAATCTCTCTCTCTCTGTGTCAAATAAATAAATAAAATCTTTAAAAAAAAAAAAAAAGGCTAAGTAAATGTTGAACTGAGATTCAAACTGGCATTGTTGACTCTGAAGCCACGTTCTCAACCTTGGCTCCCAGTTGGGCCACCCCCAATCCCGATCTCACTGGTCTGAGCGGGTTGGAATGTAGGAGAAGGGAGAGGGGAACACCTGTGTGCTGGGCCCAGCTGCCCAGCCGTGAACCTTGGTCTCTGCCCTCCAGGGCTGACCAGGAAACTGGAGCGAACCAGCGAGGACCAGTCACAGCGGCTGGAAAGACTGGCCGGGGCCGGCTGCAGTGGGGTAGGCCAGGCAAGAACCCAGGATGAGTAAACTGAGGCCAGAGAGGGCCAGACGCCTGTCCCCCGAGGGCGTGAGACAGACCTGGGCCTCCTGCTCGCAGCTTCCTGGAACGGCAGCCGGCCAGGCAGCCACCAGCCATCTCTTTCGGCCATTTGCTGTGGCCCATCCACACGGCCCCCTATCTCCCCACTGCAGTTGTGGATGCTGACGGGAGAGGGGGCCGGCCCCGCCCTTGCTGGCCAGGGTGGGGTCCCCCTCCCGCAGCAAAGAGCCCAGCCCCACCCGTCACCTGTTCTCTTCCCCAAGCACACTGGGTTCGGTCATGTGTATTGGTGTCCTATGACCGCTGTCACACAAACGTGCTATCTTGAGACCTATCGATTCTCTCCAGGGCTAGAGGCTGGAGGTCCAAGCTCAGTTTCCTGCGCTGAGATCAAGGTGTCCACTGGGCTGGTTCCTTACAGAGGCCCCTGAGGAGAGGCCTTCTCCTTGCCCCTTCGGGTTCTGGAGCTGTTCGTATTCCTTGGCCCTGTCTCGAATCCACCGGGCCACTGCTTCTCATCTTCTCCTCTGGAGTCATGCCTCCCTCTGACAAGGGATTGTGATTATGTTGGTTTGTTTTGCTTTGTTTTGTTTTTTTAAGATTTTTATTTATTTGACACAGAGAGAGAGAGATTACAAGTAGGCAGACAGGCAGGCAGAGAGAGAGAGGAGGAAGCAGGCTCCCTGCTGAGCAGAGAGCCCGATGCAGGCCTGGATCCCAGGACCCTGAGATCACGACCTGAGCCGAAGGCAGAGGCTTTAACCCACTGAGCCACCCAGGCGCCCTTTGTTTTGTTTTTTATTTATTTACAGGTGCCTGGGTGACTCAGTCGTAAAGCATCTGCCTTGGGCTCAGGTCATGATCCCAGAGTCCTGGGATTGAGCCCCACACCGGGCTCCCTGCTCAGCAGGAAGCCTGCTTCTCCCTCTCCCACTCCGCCTGTTTGTGTTCCCTTTCTCACTGTGTCTCTCTCTGTCAAATAAATAAATAAAATCTTAAAAAAAAAAAAGATTTTAGGGCACCTGGGTGACTCAGTAGGTTAAAGCCTCTGCCTTCGGCTCAGGTCATGATCTCAGGGTCCTGGGATCAAGCCCCGCATCCGGCTCTCTGCTCAGCGGAGAGCCTGCTTCCCCCTCTCCCTCTGCCTGACTCTCTGACTACTTGTAATCTCTCTCTGTGTGTCAAATAAATAAATAAAATCTTAAAAAAGATTTTATTTGAGAGAGAGAGCACGACCAGGGGGAGAGAGAGAAGCCCCCCTGACATGGGGCTCGATCCCAGGACCCTGGGATCATGACCTGAGCCGAAGGCAGATGTTCAACCGACTGAGCCACCGAGGCATCTCACACAATCTAAATTTTTACTTAAAAAAAGGAAAAACTTAGCTAGAGAGAGAGAGAGAGGAGCAATAAGACCCTGGGTTAAGACTGTGGATGCTAGAGCCCGGAGATCTGGGTTCAGATCCCACCTCTGCCACTGACTAGCTGTGTGACCCTGGACAATTCATTTAACCTCTCTGATAGCTGTTTGCTCATTTGTAAAGTGAAGTTGCAAAGATTAAATAAGGTAAAATATAGAGTGCTTCAAACATAGCTTGCCATAAAATAGACCCCATTTAACAGACATATATTATTTATAGAAATACATATATAGGGGCACCTGAGTGGCTCAGTCAGTTGGGCATCTGCCTTTGGCTCAGGTCACGATTCCAGGGTCCTGGGATCGAGTCCCGCTTTGGGCTCCCTGCTCGGTGGAGGGCCTGCTTCTCTCTCTCCCTCTGCCTGCTTCCCTGCCTACTTGTGCCCACTCTCTATCTCTCTGTCGAATAAATAAATAAAATCTTAAAAAAAAAAAAACTAGAAGGCTGTATTCCAAAAATCTTTAAGTGGTCGTGTCTCTAGGTCAGTGGGACTGTAAGTAATTGGCATATTTTGCTTACCTGAAAGTTTTATTCATGTACAAGAAACGCTAATTATTTGCATAATCAAAGTGAAGTTTTAAAATTTAACAATCTAACAAACAGAAAAAAGCAAACCGGAATCCTCCCAATTCCAAACCCAGCCCTGGCTGCGGCTTGCTCTCCCCAGGGAGACCTCCCTGACTCCCAGGGCAGAAGGTTCTCACAACTCCTCTCTTCTTGCTTCCTGGAGCTCTTGACCGTGAGCTTTGGGAGCCCGGGTGGGAACAGAGCAGGGAGTGTGTTCTGAGGACAGCAGACCCCACCGGCTGTATAAAACGCCCACCATGTGTCAGCCGAGCACATCAACTCTGTGCAGTTTTTCCATCTCCGACCACACCAACCCGTGAAGGTTATCTGACTTCCAAGAGCTTGCCCAGGGATGAGCAAAGATGGGGCTTACCCAAGATCACAGCAGGTATTTGGCATGTTCCCCGCCTCCGGCCTTCCACTGTCAAGGCCACAGGCACATGCCCTGATCTGAGCGTGACCAAAAGTGGGCCAGAGGTCCTTGCCTTGGGGCTCTTTCCACCGAGAGGTGGGACCTTCCCCACCTGCCCATTTTCGGACCCTTACCTGCTAAACCCATTTTACCGATGGGTAAATAGAGTCCCTAAGGAACAAAGATTGTCCAGACAAGCTGCAATGCTGAAGTTGGTCACAAGATGGCAGCATGAGGCCTTGTTTTGTGTTCTCTACCGCCCTCTGGTGGTTATGGGAAAATACACCCAGGAGCTGGCCCAGCAGCATTTGGGGAAACTGAGGCAGGGTTGTCCCCTGGGATGGAGGAGGGGGAAGCATGCTCAGTCGGTGTCCCATGGTGGACTTGGGTTGACTAGCCATTCTCCAGCCCCAGTCACTGGGAGCAGGCCTAGCTAGTATAGTCCTTGGGCTTTTCATCACCATTCAGTGGAGGAGGGTGTAGAGGGTGCGGGCAGGTGCCTCTCTGCCTGCAGCAGCCCCAGGGAAAAAGCCCCAATCAGGAGTCAGGTCCCTGTCCCCAGCATGATGGCTCAGCCGCCAACAGTTCCTTCTTTGCAAAATGCAGAGACAGAAGAAAACCTCAGTCTGTGAACACACGGAGGAGGTCAGTGGCTGGGAGCTGGGGCCTGGCCGGCACCCGGGCCTCCTTAGCCAGACCAGGCCTCAGCGAGGAAGCCCCTGGGGGCTGGAAGCCACAGTCGCTGGGCTGACCAGGTGCGGCAGCCTCAGTTTCTCCTGCCGTCAGGCCTTAAGTCCTGAAAGGCCTTTGCTCCAGTGGCCCCGGGGTGGCCCGTGGCCCAGTTCCTATCCTGCTGAGGGAGGCTCTGGCACCAGGACTTCAGGCCTGATTCAGGGGGACCGCATTCTGGACACGCTGGTGCTCCCCCCTGGCCTGGCCGCTGGGCTGTGGCTCATCCACGCAGCTCGCGAGGAACAAGCCTGTGTGACCTGGGCCGGCGCGGACAGAAGCCCGTGACAGGAACGAGAACAGGCATGTAGCAGGCTGGCTCTGCCAGAGAAACTGAGGCTGCTGGCCTCCTGAGTGCTCACCAGGCCTCTACCTTACTGGAATATTTGCCATCACAGGGAGCATGAATTATATTTACGTCTTAGAAAAATAAAGTAATATTTTAAGACTCTCTCAAGAGGTCTGGGGAAATGGGAGAGCCCGGCGAGGAGAGTTCAGCCCACCGGCCACCTGCTGGGCCTGTAGAGGCCACTCTGCTCTTCATCTACGGGAACCGGGGGAACGTGGACCCCCGACCCGAGGTGCTCTGCTCAGGACGGGGCTCCACGCATAGCCCCCGCCTTGCTCCCAGAGCTGGCTTTTCCCTGTCCCAGAGTCCCCGTCCCCAGGCCTGGGACCGAAGCCCGGGTGCCCACCTGCTTCAGACGTTCAGAGGTTCTGGGAACTCTGCTCCCCTGGGCTGTAGAGCAGGACTGGAACCAGCCCAGGCCCTGCTCTGAGCTGGCTGTCCTTCTCCACACGTGACCCGCAGCTCGTGCTCAAACCCTCGCGCTCTCCCCTTGAGGTGAAGGACATCATTTCTGCCCATTTCACGGATGAGGACAGCCGAGGCTCAGAGAAGAGCATCACTGCCCAGAGTCCCACAGCCAGTGAGGGGCACAACTGGACCTGTGTCCTGGGACATCTCCAGCCTCCACGCCGCTTATCCTGTGGTGCTGTCCCGGGGTCCCTGTGACACAAAGCCTGCCAAGTCCTTCACCCCAGGCCTGACGCCCAGTCAGCACTGGACAAACAGCAGTTACCACCAGGGCTGGGCGGGCCCTCACTCTGAAGCCTTGGCTGACCAGGAGTCCCGCTCGGCACTCACTACACGCACCACGGCAGCAGCACCACCAACGGAGCAGCAAACCTTTCCTTTATTGCGAACGTGACACACAGTCCCAGGGACACCTGGGAAGAGCCGGAACCAGGAGGAGCCGTGGATGAAACCCTTAGTAAACCGGACTGTTCCTTCTTCCCCTGTCCAGGGCAGGAGCCTGACCCGATTCCCACCCCCGCGGTGCGGACAGAGCAGGGCCACAGAAAGTCCCAGAGAACAGCTGAAGTGCAGGGAGGCCCAGGACAGGGGGTCGGGGTGGGTCGGCCGCCTGGGCCTGAGGGGTAAGCCTTCTGCGGCCCTCAGGGCGACTGTGGACAGAAGTCAAGCCTGGCTTTTGTCTCCCGCATCCCAGGGCCTCAGCAGGTGTTCAGTGCTCGAAGCCAGGGGGCTGGAGGGGTGGGGGAAGGGCGAGAGGCAGAGTGATCCCATCCCCCACCCACCGCACAGCATCGGTCGCCAACCCGGTGCTGCTGGTCCCCGGCAGCCAGCCGGCGTCTTCTGCTGTGTCCCACCGCTCCGGGGACACTGAGGTCACTGGGGGGCCTCGGCAATGGCTTTCTCCATCCGCAGGTACCAGGGCTGGATGCGGGTGTGACGCATCAGGTCGTGGAAAGCCTCCAGGCCCTCCATCACGCGCAGCACGCCGTACACTGCCTGGCGGGGGGGGGGGGGACAGAGGGAGGGTCCAGATCCGCCCTGTCCTCCACCAGCTGTGCGCCCTGGGGCCTGCCACCTCCCCTCTCTGACAGCGCTCACTAAATGGCCAATTTTGCACGTGGGGCTCTGAGTGAGATGTGTGGGATTTCTGTAGGTTTCGTCTGTCCTGCATCCACTCCCCCATCTGGACAACGAATCCCACCTCTAGAATTTCCTTCGGGAAAACGTCCTGCCCCACTCTCAGGTCCTGAGATTTGAGGAGAGGGGACCCCACCACCCAGCTCTAAGACCCAGATCTGGCGATCAGTATATTCCATCTCTGCTTGAAGGACTGCTTCAGGGCTCAGCATTCAAGCCAGGCCTACAAGACACTGTCCCAGGACTTTTGCTGGGTGCAAGCAGCTCCAAGGGGTTGAGATGCAACAGGTGAGGCCGAGCCCTGGTAATGCCACTTGGGCCCCTGGATCCAGCTGGGCCTGAAGCCAGCCCCTCCCCTGAACCTGTCAGTGATGTGAAGCAAGACAGTTCCTTGGATGGAGCCAGGTGCCTCCAGAGCAGGAGAGCTATGAGATATATGCCTCCGTGTGGGCTCCCTCTGCCTAGCCAGGCCCCTCCAGTCTGGGCATGCCCTGTCCCCACCAGACTCACCAGATCAGCCAGGTTTGGCTTCTGGCCCCCCATGAAGGGCCGGTCTTTGCCCACAGCCGCCACCCACTTGTCGGCAGCCTCATAGAGGTCCTCACGAACGTCATCCTGGAGGTGGTGCCTGGTGGGGAAGGGGGGAGTCCATCAGGAGAACGCCAACCTTCTGCCCAGGTGGGGAAAACAGGAAGGCTAGGGGACTAGGGCCACTCCTCCGAGGGGCATCACACTGCAAAAATCAGTTATCACCTGCCCCAGCCCGGGAGGCCACGGCCAAAGGAGCACAAGAGACCCGACCCCAGAGAAAGCAACAGAAGGAGGCATGGAACAGGGCCCCAGGCCAGTCTGCTTCCCCCAGGGTGGCGGACGCAATTGGGAGTTCTGACTGCGGGTCCCCGTGTGGCTTAGACTAGGGGCTTGGGGACAGCAGGCCCCCCAGGCACACACGCACATCTGCGAGCCCCGTCACCTGCTCTTGAGCCGCTTGCTGATGAGGTACATGGCTGCCGCACCCATGTACTTGGCCACGGCACCCTCCACTGCCCCGAACTTGCCCTCCCTGACGATGTAGTCGAAGGAGGCCAGGGCCTCAGCAGGAGTGCGGTACACATTGGGGGAGATCAGGTGCACCAGCCAGTCATCCGCCCACTGCCGCCACTTCATCTCCTCCCTGTGGACAAGACGGGGGGACGAGAGGGCAGGCCAGGTGGGCTGCCGAAGCCGGGGCCTGGGAGGTGTGGGAGCAGGTGCACTGTCTAGACCGCGCAGCGTACGGATGGGAAGCTGAGGCCTGAGCAGGAATTCTGGAAGGAGACTCAGCCTTGGCCGTGGCCGTGGCGCCAGGCCTCCTGGTCTCCCGCCCTGCACCCCCCTCACAGTGTCTCGCTCAGCCAGTCCCCCTCGCCCCCTCCCCAGAAGACCCTGCCCTTGTCACCGCCCGGGACCTGCCCCAGCCTCACTTACGTCCTGGCCTCCTTCCCACCATACATGCGCTGGGCCTCCTTCTCATCCAGCATGAGCCAGTACTTGTTACAGAACTCCGTCACCTCCTTCCCCCGGTCGTTCACAGCCTTCATGGGTGGATAGTAGGTGATGATGTCTTCCAGGGGCTGCCTTTGAGAGACAGCCAGAGTCTCACCCCAACCAGTTCTTCCTCTCGGAGGCTGAGCCGTTGCCTGCTCAGGGTGGGTATCTACCCCGACCTGACCCGGCTCCGCAAGGGAACCAGGACCAACCCACGAAAACCCTCCACCCTCGTCTGGGAGCCAGAGGGGACAAATACAGAAGCATCTCCCTGACAGAGGGAGATGTGCAGAGCTGGGGAGGGCAGTTCAGAGAAGAATGCCCACCCTGGTGCCCGGGGGAACCTGGCTGAGGCCTCCTGGGAGATAAAAGGGACAAAATGCAATGCCAGCCTGGGCCTCTGAAGGGCTCCTTACCCCGACACCAGGTAGGTCTTGAGAGCACTGATGATGACAGAGGAATCATTCAGTTGTTGCTGGAAGACGAGAGATTGGGTTAAACTGGGGGACTGGGTCCTGAAGCCACCAGCCGGATCACCAAGGTTCTTTTAAAATAAACACCCAGGGATTCGAGGAAACTGGTCTGGGGGAACCCGGGCATTGTTTGTCCCTTCCTTAGGGTTCATCTCCAACATGGATACCCACGGAGCTTTCCCCACCCCACAGGACCTAGGCCCTCCCTCTCCCCCCAGGTCCATCCTGAGTAGGGGAGGCCTACTGATGGGAAGGAGGGTATGGGGAGGACCTAAGGTCTGGACCCTGCCCACTCACCTGCCTGGTCTCCCAGGCACTGAGGGGCGGGGTGGACTCTAGAAGCCACATGCTAGGAGCCAAGCATTCCCTACCACCAGAGAGTATGGCCTTCTGTTGATTAATGGAGAAGCAAGCCCAGAGACGCTAAGTGGCCCCAGGTCATGTAACCAGTAAGCAGCAGAGCCCCATCTTGAGCCTGGAGCACCCTGATTTCAGAGTTTACACTGTTGAGCTCTGTGATGCTCTGCCTCCCTTGGGCCCAGCTGGTTCATAATCCTCAGCAAGGTCCAAAGAGCCCACATTATTCCAGAGTTGAAGAGCAGGGCCTGTCTCGGGGGTACTCCGGGACAACCCAGGACATGGGGGGTTGCTCCCCGAGGCTCACCAAGCTCTCTCCTTCCTGGGCCAGCAGGATGGGCACCTTCCTGTAGGAAGAGAACTTGATCTCGGTCCTGCGCACGGGGTTCACTTCTACCACCTGGTAGGGCAGGGCATGGAAGTCGAGGAAGGCGCGGACCTTGCTGCAGAAGGGACACGTTTTGTACTGGTAGAGGGTCAGCTGCAGGCGCCTGGACAGGGAGAGCTGGGTGGGGAGCAGAGGGAAGGGGACTTCTGAGGCCTGGTGCCCAAGCCCCACCCCCAAGCAAACTTTTCCCAAGGGAGTCTTCTAGGAGGACCCTGAGAACATCAGGAGGAATGGGGGTAGGTGGCAGAGAGAACGGGAGACACAGGGAGGTGAGGAGCAGGCCCGGGCAGTGGACAGTCCATCTTCAAGTGCCCATACAACACCCTCCTAGGGCAGGAAGTACAGGTAGGATGAATCTTCCAGTCTCTGCTCAACATCAGACGGACATCTCTCCTCTCCCTCCTGTCCCAAAAAGACATCACACCCCCACCCCAGGTGTGCCCCCCAAGATGCAGAGCAATTGTTTCAACTTGGAGTGCCCACCCAAACTCCCTCAACCCAAGGGACCCTCTGGGTGAAGGGGCAGAGCCCAGCCTTTGCCAGAGTGGGGTCTACCTCAAATCTCCAAGGGGGGGAAGTTGTATCTGGGCCTTGGGCCAGGATCTGTGAGTTCAGCAGGTGAGCCCCACCTAAGCTTGCTGCATATTCATGTTTAAAAGCCAGAGCGGCAGCCAGAGCACCTCCCTCACTGTTCAGATGGGACACTGGGGCTGGGCCACGTGGGGTGGGCAGAGAGATTCAGAGAACTCCACCCCCCTCCTACCACCCTGTTCCCCTGAGCCCACGAAAGGGCCACCTGTGCCACACCCAGCTAGGGGACACCTCCCTGCCCCTCTGTCTCAGGGCCTGGAATCTAAGGGTTATCAGTCCCCTAAAAATACTAAAATTAATAAACAAATACACAACCTTATGATCTGAAGACGGTGGGAGGGTTTAGGGAAAGTTTATTACTTTCCAAACAACAACATGTTTAGAAAGTAATGAACGAGGCTTTCTTTCCCTTTCTTGCGATCTCCAAAGCTTTCCATTAAAAAGTCTAAAAACACGTCAGAAAACGACCTTAGGACGAAGACAACAACTCTAGTTAGCAGAGGCGACCCCATTGCACAGATGAGGACGCTAAGTGCTCAGACGAAAAACCAAGTCACTTGCCCAAGGTCACGAACGGACGGAAGAGGTGATACCTGACCCCGCCAGAAGTCCCGAAGTTCCGCGCTGACCCCAGCAGCCCTACCCGCGGCTCGGTGCGGCCCGGGCTTACCTGCGCGGCAGAGCGCTGGGCGCGGAGGTCCTGGGCGCGCAGGTGCCACCGCGCGGTGTGGTACAGCCCCAGGACGCCCCCCAGGGCCAGCGCCGCCGCCCCCAGCAGCCGCGGGCTGCCCTTGCGAGCGGTGGCCGCGGGGCCCGGGCTTCCCGCCGCTCCCGCAAAGCCGGCCCGACTCTGCGCGGGGAGCCCCGACGGAAGGCGACCGCCCAGCCTCCAGGCCAGAGCGTGCCCGACAGGCCAAAGCGCCCGTGCAGCCTGGGCCATGTTCGCTCCGCCGGCGCCGCGGGCGGGCGCGCAAAACGAAGACGGCCGGGGATCCGGCTCCCCTTAAAGGGGCGGGTCTCCATCGCCGGAGGGTTGCTAGGGGTGACAGTGACGCCGAACCGGGAAGAACAGCCCGGGGGGAAACTGGGAGTGCGACCCGGGCGCCCGGTTTCCACGCACCCGTGAGAGCCATAGAAACACACTCTGGGATGTCTGGGAGTCGCTAAATGCCCGGCTTCTGAACATGAGCTCTAACCGTGATGCAGGAACTCGTGTGGACTTTGGGTCCCAGCGTCGTCCAGAATGCGTGTTCATTAATTTCTACCTCATGCCAGAGATTGCGCCCTTCAGAGCGTCACAAAAAGGGTTACAGCACCGGGTCCAGGAGGGCCGCGGAAACAGCCGGACCGCACCTGGTGCCAGCGACTCGGGCTCTTTCTGCCCTCCCGCGCCGCTGCACCGTTCCTTCTGTGTCCCGAACCATAAAATTTTCCGTGCACACAAGGGGCCTTAGAGACCACGTGTCTCAGCTTTCGCCCACGCGGAGGCGCCGGCTCGCTGACCAGCAGGTGTCCGGGAGCAGGATGGGCAGAGTGGAGGTGTCGGGCTGTCCCGCCCCTCTGCCGGGCTTGCTCGCCGTAGCTGAGGGCGCAAGTCCCCAACACCTAGGCTTCGCGGCGGGCAGCCCCGGATGGCCCCTCCCGGAGGCCGGGAAAGGAGCGGGGCTCGGGTACTAGGCGGAGATCCAAAGCCGGGTCAGGCTGTGGGCAGGGAGGGGCGGAGTCTGAGGCGGGGCGGGGACGGAGCTGGGCTCGCCCGAGAGAGCGCGAGAGCTGGGCTGCGGTAGGGGCGGAGCTCCGGACGTGGTGGGCGGAGCCTGGCGGGGGCGGGGCTTGCGTCCGGCGGGGCGGGAGTTTCCGTGGCGCTACTCCTCCGGTTTCCACTCTGAGCACCGCGTGTGCCATCCGCCGCCTCCCCTTTCCGCCCTGCGCGGGCTGTCAGTGCGACCGTCGCCGCGTTCCGTCGTCGCTCGGCCCTCGCGGCGCCCGAGCCCCCAGTGTCGGACCCTAACGGGGACCTGGGCATGCCGGCGGAGGCGGACGCGGAAGACGAGGGGAACCAGGTGGCTCGGGGACCGGGGATGGCGCTGCTGAAGCGACCTTTGCTTTCTCAGGGCTGCCCTCCTGGAAAGGGGAAGCGGGGGCTGGGCTGGGGGCTTGGAACCCTCTCACCCCTCACCCCCGGTAGGTTGCGGCTGCAGGTGCCGGCCGAGCACCTGCGAGTAGGCCCTGGAAACCGCAGCACCGGAGAACGGCGGGCAACCGGCCCCGTTTTACAGATGGGGAAACTGAGTCCGCTTCAGGATCACTCGCCCTTTTGGCATTTGCTCCAGCCACATCCTGCAGCCCCTGTGGAGACGGGGGCTCCTGGGGGGATGAGGCGGGTGGACCGTCTTGGCTCAGCGGGAGGGGCTGAGTCAGCATCTCCAGCCACCTTTGCTGGTGTGACCCGGAGCCTTGGCGAATGTGACCTGCTTACGGAGCAGCCTGTTGCCGGCCCAGCACTGCGGGGGGGGTGGTGAGTAGGGGGTCGAAGGGAGGGATATGGAAAGAGAACTATCAGCTGTTTTTCACCTTCTCCAGCCTGTTTCCATATCTGTAAAATAATAATGATTAGTGACTCCTGCATTGAGACGCGTGTGAATTTAATGGGAAAATAAATGAATGGGGAGAGGCTGGAAGCTAGAGAGGCTTGTGCCCTGGAGACTCCTATTCTTTGCACACCTGGCAGATGCTCCACCTTTGCCAAATAGAGAATGGAAATCCAATGACCAGCACCTCCACCAAAATACTTGGCAGAATTTTCCTTTGGTCCTCTTGGTCAAGGTTAGGAAGGATATTAGGGCAGGCTCACTGCTCCTGGTTCCTACCCTGCTGCTTTCTTCATTCATTCCAGCCAAGGGCCTCCTGTTTCTGGCTAGCATTGAGCAAAGAGCCCTGCTTGATGCCCAGGGGACCTCAGCTTTTGGCTTTGATATTCCTTTCCTATCTTTGTTTCTATTTTCTTAATTTCTGCTCTTCGTGTTCTATTTTCTTTGCTTTTATTCTGTGATTCCTTTTCTAAACCTTTACTCAGAACACTTTACTCATGCCTTTGCAGCCCTATTATAAAGCACACACTTAAGACTGCACATGTGCCTCCTTGTGAGCCCCACCAGGTATTCAAGCTTGGCTTCACGCTACATCTGGTTGTCTGACAGAGGGAGCACTCTTCAAAATGCCCAGGCTGCTGTTCAGCCAAGGTTGCCTTTTTTTTTTTTTAAAGATTTTATTTATTCATTTGAAAGAGGGAGAAGCCGACTTCCCAAAGAGCAGAGAGCCCAATGTGGGGCTCGATCTCAGGACCCTGAGATCATGACCTGAGCTGAAGGCAGATGCTTAATAACTCAGCCATCCAGGCGCCCCTCAGTTTTCAAATTTCTAAGAGAAGAAGAAAATTATTCTCACAACTCACCAGTACTGGAATAGTAGAAGGCACATAATCAAAACTAATGATAACTAATGATTGGTCTTTCCCTTCATTTTCTTCTCCTTTTTTTTTTTTTTTGGTCCTTTCTTTGCCTCTTGTCACTGCACCTTTTAAATGAGTTGAGATTTGGACAGGAGGAGGCCATCCCAGGTTATCTGAATGGGCTGTGCATGTCATCACAAGGGTGCTCCTTAGACAGGCGAGTGAGATCACACACATAGAGAAGGGGATGTGAAGACAGGCAGACGTCAGAGCAGTGGGGCCACGAGCCAACAAATGCCAGCAGCCACCAGAAGCTGGAAGAGGCGAGGAACAATCACCTAGAACATCTGGAGGGAGCGTGGCCTGGCCCCACCTTGATTCTGGCACAGTGAACTTCTGATTTTCGACTTTGGGCCTTCAGAGTGTGTTAATTTCAGCCAAAAAGTTTTTGGTGATTTGTTGCAGTAATTTGATGATTTGGGAAACAATCAGCCTATCCAGAAGATAATAAAAGTAGGAAATTCACAGTTCAGAAAGGGTGCTCTGGAGAGAAGGGGTGGGTGGGTATGACCCAAGCCTTCAGTCCAGGCCTCGGGGACCAAAGAACAAGGGAGAGAACAAGGAGCCGGAGCCACAGGACAGTCCAGTCCTGCCAGACCCGGCTGAGCAATTAGGAAGGGACACTTGCAGCTGCACTGACATGGGGGGAAGCCAGTGTCCACCGAAGATCTAAAGGACTCTGGGCCCAGAGAGGCACCCAGACCTGCGCCGTGCATCCTCTGGCCTCTGCACAGGGTTTGCTGCATGTTCTCAGCATTTCCTGCACCCCGGCACCAGCCTCCTGGCTCCTCACCCCACTGTCCATTGGTCCAAGTTGGCCCCTTCTCATGAAGCCGGACATGCTCTCCCTTTGGGGCCTGACCTCGTCCTTTGCCTGTCACAGCCTGTCTCATGACCCCCTCCCCCAGAGGGAAGGGCTCAGCCGCAGACCCTACCCCGTGTGAAAGAAGCACAGAGCGTGAGGAAGAGCCACTGTGACCCCAACCTTCCTCACCCGGGAGGAATGGGGAGGGGCAGCAGGCATGGAGCCTACCCCTGAGCTCCCAGGAGGACCTCGAAGGAGCCTGAGTACTTCTCAGATATCTTTCACCCTTCCAGAACCCATTCCCCTGGGCCCTGGGCTGGGCACTCTCCTGGTGGGTCCTGTGTCCTCGGGGTACAAAGGAGAGTCAGACGTTTGGCAGAGCCAGACTTGTCCTCTCACAAAGCCACCTGGGATGGTGTCCCGCAGAGGCCCAGCCAAGGGACTGGCGGGCAGGGGGCGTGGGGGTGCTTGACCACAAGTGGTCATGGTGGAGATGCTCTTCCCTGGGGTGCTCGGGGCTGCAGCCCAGGCAGGAAGTGTGCAGAGCTGGGAAGAGCCAGGTCTTGGCCAGCACCAGGATCTTGCCAGGCAGAGGTACCTCCTGCCCAGCCCCACGGGAGCCTAGTGTCTACCCACCAACTGTCAGATGCCTGGTGCCCACTGTGGTCATCACGGGCCCTCTAGCCTGCATGGGAGTCCAGGTTCCAGAGTGAGAGGCAGGAGCACCAGCTAGGAGGCACGCTTGGGCCGGGTACCTGAGGGCCAGACTGAGGAGGCAGCCTGGGCCCAGATCTCATATGGCAAGGCCTGCTGACCCCTGCCCAGGGGGCCCAAAGGACCTTTGCAGAGGAAGGAAGCCAGTGGGTGTTTGTGAGAAGTATAGGGAGGGGACGCCTTTTAGTGCTTTTCCATAGGCAGGGTCCCAACCAGGTGGAAGGGGCAGGAGCCAGGAGACCCTTGAGGCTCCCTGGTGAGCACAGCAGGTGGGGCCTGGGGATTGGAAAGCTGCTTCTGGAAACTAGAAACTCTAGCCAAGGCTCTGGAGGAGCAGGCCTTCCACTCCAGGGTGTTTGGAACCTTGGTGGCCGAGAAGGGCTCATCACTGGACACCAAGAGTTCCTAGGGCCGTCCGTGACTGGTCTCCTGGAGGCATCCCCCCCAGCACCCAGGGGGACCATGGTGTGGACCTTCTGTTTGGACTCTGGCCAACTCCAAGGGCTCCAGGGTAGACAGGCCACAATGCGCACTCATTTGAGTCCATAACACATCACACAGAAGCCTTGAGGCCAAGTCCCTCCTGGGAGAAGCTGGGGCTGGGCCTTCCGAGTCCTGCTCTGGATCTCCGGAGCGATGGCGGAAACTGAAAAGGCGTCCACACCTGTGTTTCTCTGTGGCAGGAAGCCAGGAGAACTCCCTCGAGGTCCCCGAGTGCCGAATCTCAGCTTGCAGGAAGTGGGTGTACCTCTTGAGCTGACCCTCCCCCCACAGCCTTGCAGGACTCCTCCCTTCCCAAGGCCCAGTGCAGGGGGCACCCCCAGTTGGTCCCCTCCCCTCCAGCTCCAACCAGCCCAGCACCCACATCCTGTTGGCTGGGATAGCCTCCAGCTTGGCCTGATCTCTCCCCCAGTCGTGGCCATGACCGTCCTTGGATCCCCACAAAGCATGGCTGGAATACAGCACACTGCTAGGCCTCAAGGCCATGGACAGGCCTAGCTTGTCCCCCTCACTCTTTTTTATTTTTTTTAAGATTTTATTTATTTATTTGACAGAGAGAGAGGGACAGAGGGAACACAAGCAGGGGGGAGTGGGAGAGGGAGAAGCAGACTCCCCGCTGAGCAGGGAGCCCCATGCGGGGCTCGATCCCAGGACCCTGAGATCATGACCTGAGCCCAAGGCAGACACTTAACGACTGAGCCACCCAGGCGCCCCTATCCCCTTCACTCTTACCCCTCCCTCGGCTCCTGGGCCCGCAGAGGGGAGAGGCAGCTAGGCTAGGAAGGGGCGATGAGGTGGCCATCACCAGTTGTCAGCTGAGGCCCACACAGAGATAAGAACAGACAGATAAGGCCGGTGGGCCCCAGACTCGCCTGGAGTCGGCATCAAGAGAAGACTGGGTTTGCTCAGAAACTCCCGAGATGGCCTGAGGTAGAGACGCCGCCCCACGTGCGTGTCTACCTTCTGTTAAACACACAAATCGGCTGAGTAATGTAAAACATCAAGCTGGATTTATTGAACAACTCATGAATTAGGCAGTGCCCCATCTAGCAAATAGAACGGAGCTTTGTTGAGCTGCAGAAAAGGAAAGGTTTTTTTAAAGGTAGAGAAGGAACAGACAAAAAGGAAACTATTATCAAGGAATCTATTGCTTTAGGCAAGGTCACCCACATAAGGGAAATGGAAGGGGTCTTTCAGTAAATTTTGTGGTGCTGACCGGGAAATTCCATGTGGACTGGTCAAAGGTTACATGGGGGATGGGAAGGGCATGGGGGTTGAAACCACAGTTGGGTTAGGCCTTAGGTCTTGGCTTGCTGATGTAGGGCCCTTAACATAAGTGAATCCGTTTTGGGCCTATGGTTTTCCTTTCAACACCTCACAGCATCTGCGATGCAGCTGTCTTTACAGAGGGGAAAACTGGGGGGGTGGGGGTGGGAGGGGAGGTAGGCAAAGGTGAGCAGCTCCCCGAGGAGTCAGGATTCAACAAGGGGCCCCTTGAGCCGGGCCTTCTCCCTTCTTGCAACTGGCCCTGGTTTTCTCAGCCCGCAGACCTGGCCCTAACCCCTCCCCACTTCACGCCCTCACGAGCAGGGGTATGAATTCATACCAAAGGAGCCTTGGCCACTCTACCTCATGACTTCTCAAGTCTAGAATATTCTGCCCAGTGATAGGCACTGCCTGTCAGTCTCCCTCCAATCCAGCAGTCACTGCAAACTCAAAGACACCTTTTAAGGTCAAAGAGAGGAGTGGGGTGGAGCTCCTGGGTCTGAGGGAGAGGGGTGAGAGGTGGCCCCTGGTGCCATCAGAGGGCACGTGGGCTTTGGTGGCAACATCATTCCCCCAAAGCTTTGCTCGTCCTCACTTCCTGCTCTTTCATCACCCTGAGAGGCCTGAGTGGGCGGGGAACCTCTGGGGGCCTTTCTGGCTCACCGAGGTAGAGGCTGCCCCCACCCCCCAGCTCAGGACCCCCCCGAGTCCCTTCCCTCAGTGTCCACCACCCAAAGCCCAGCCTAGGGGAGCTGGTTCCCCTGTAGCAGGTAGAAGCGCCAGTGAGGCCCCAGAAGTCATCTGAAGCTGATGAGCCCTCAGTTCCACCTCAGGTCAGGCGGCTCTTCTGGTGACTTCTAGGAGACACTACCCAAAAGAGTTAGGACCCTTCACTGCCTCCCATGGACAACTAGGCTCCCATGAGGAAACTGCTTCCCTCCAGGACAAAGCTGGGATCAGCCATAACAGAAACACTTCTGGGGGCCCAGGCCTAGGCCCCTGGGCTGCACAGCCCAGGACTGTGGCCAGAGCTGGCAGGTGGTATCAATGCTCTCTCAAGGGTGAGGCCAAGTTCTTGCACACACTGTGACCCAAAGTACCTGGTGTCCGGAGCAGTTGGTAGAGAGCCCCGCTTTGGGACCCAGGCCCTCAGCCTGCTTTGCCCAGGACAGGGGCATGTCCCTCATTGTCCCCCCACCAGGATGGAGCTGGGACTGCTGCCTCAGGACCCTGCTTTGTTAAGCTGTCTCATTTGCAGCAGGCAGGCCCAGCTTGGGAGCCTCTGTCCACTGGGCCCACAGGAGGAGCCAAGTCCCTTAGGGACCCGCTGAGGTCTGGGGGTCACCCCTGCCAGTGGGGTGTGGAGGAGGGGAGGGGAAGACTCACTGTGGGAACACTGTGCTGTAGGCCTTTACGGCGGAAAGGGGCCTGGTGTGGGGTCGCTGGAAGGGCCAGGATCTGGCTCCATGAACGCAGGGCACATACCTTGTCCTTTTCCCTGCTGGGAAGGTCCACTTTCAGCTGTCTCCCCTTCCCTGGATGGGAACCAGGGAGTAGTGATGGGGTTTTGGAAGATAAGTGAGGTTCGTGGGGACCGAAGACCAAGAAAGAATTTTTTTTTAAAAGATTTGATTTATTTATTTGACAGAGAGAAACACAGCGCGCGAGAGGGAACACAAGCAGGGGCGAGTGGGAGAGGGAGAAGCAGGCTTCCCCCTGAGCAGGGAGCCCGATGCGGGGCTTGATCCCAGGACCCTGGGATCATGACCTGAGCCAAAGGCAAACGCTCAATGATTGAGCCACCCAGGCGCCCCCCAAGAAAGATTTCTTCAGGGCGTCTGGGTGACTCAGTCGGTTAAGCGTCTGCCTTCGGCTCAGGTCATGATCCCAGAGTCCTGGGATCGAATTCCACATTGGACTCCTGGCTCAGCCGGGAGTCTGTTTCCTTTGCCCCTCTCCTGGCTGGTGCTATTTCTCTCTTGCTTGCTCATTCTCTCTCTCAAAAAAATAAATAAAATTTAAAAAAAAGAATTTTTAAGACATCTTTGGTGCAAAATGATGGTTTATTAGAGCATGGGAACAGGACCCATGGGCAGAAACGGCTGCTGCACCCTGAGCCGTGACTGATTATATACTTGAGGGGGGTGGGTAAGGAAGAAGGAGGTTTCTAAAGGATTTTCATTTTTTTTTTTAACTTTAATTTTTCAGTGATCCAAGATTCATTGTTAAGGATTTTCATATGTTAAAAAAGACTCACAGGGGCGCCTGGGTGGCTCAGTGGTTTAAAGCCTCTGCCCTCGGCTCAGGTCATGATCTCAGGGTCCTGGGATCGAGGCCCACATCGGGCTCCCTGCTCAGCGGGGAGCTTGCTTCCCTCTCTTTCTCTGCCTACTTGTGATCTGATCTCTCTCTGTGTCAAATAAATAAATAAAACCTTTGTCAAGTTAAGGTGGTTTTCCCTCTAGCAAGGCATCAACACGAAGACAGTTGGGAGCTTCCCGGAGGAAGGCTACACTCTGCCCGCGTCAAGGATCTGTCAATGGGCTGCAGCTTATAAAGACATTTTTTTTTTAAAGATTTTATTTATTTATTTGAGAGAGTGCACACAAGGTGAGAGCACCAGCCGGAGGAGCAGCAGGAGGAGAGGGAGAATCAGGCCCTCCACTGAGCAGGGAGCCCCACTCAGGACTCGATCCCAGGACCCTGGGATCATGACCTGAGCCGAAGGCAGACGCTTAACCCACTGAGCCACCCAGGTGCCCCGGTTATAAGGACATTTAATTGTATCTACATTTCTTTTTTTTTAAATATTTTATTTATTTATATGACACAGAGAGAGAGATCGCAAGTAGGCAGAGAGGCAGGCAGAGAGAGGAGGAAGCAGGCTCCCTGCTGAGCAAGGAGCCTGATGTGGGGCTCGATCCCAGGACCCTGAGATCATGACCTGAGCCGAAGGCAGAGGCTTTAACCCACTGAGCCATCCAGGCGACCTAATTATATCTACATTTCCTTCTGGAAGCTAGGTTATTGATAGAAATGCTTTGTTTTGCAGATTGCTAAAATGGTGTAAACCGTCTCGCTTGATTGTCAGCTCTAGCTGTAGGGCAGCCAAGAGTGCCTGAGGTGTGTCACATATGTGGGGGCGGTGGGTTGTGGGGTGTCAGCTTCTTTTTTTTTTTTTTTAAAGATTTTATTTATTTATTTGTCAGAAAGGGAGAGAGCACAAGCAGGCAGAGTGGCAGGCAGAGGCGGAGGGAGAAGCAGGCTCCCTGCTGAGCCAGGAGCCCGATGTGGGGCTCGATCCCAGGACCCTGGGATCATGACCTGAGCCGAAGGCAGCTGCTTAACCAACTGAGCCACCCAGGCATCCCATGGGGTGTCAGCTTCTGCTTTGTCCTCAGCTTACCTCTGTTCCCTCATCAGTAGCACAGAGTCTCGCTGTCTGCCTTCGTCAGGTGTGGGAAGGAGGCCTCTCCGCATTTACTGCGCCCTGGGCTTGGGCTGAGCAGAGGCCCCTAGAGGTCAAGGATGACAGCTTGTCCAGACTGGAGACGGTGGACCACACACAAAGGAGTCCTTGTCCGTGGCAGAGATGTGAAGCTCTGGGGAATGCCTCCCCCCCCC
>LNAC01000009.1:2873040-2920098 GCA_002007465.1 Ailurus styani | reverse complement strand
TGTGTGTGTGTGAGGCCACACAGGACTGTGTGTGTGTGTGTGTGTGTGTGTGTGTGTGTGTGTGTGTGTGTGTGTGTGTGTGTGTGTGTGTGTGTAACAGCCTGGCCCTCCGCTCCCCGCAGAACAACAGCAGGAAGAGCTGGGCCCCTGCTCAGGTTCCCTCTGTGGGCAGGGCCTCTTGGGGGGCGAGTCCGTGGGCTGAGGCCAAGCACAGGAGGGAGGTGGCTGCCGGCCGTGCAGGGTGGGCAGGTGGGGCGGGAGGCCCAGCTCACCTGCAGGTTCTCGAAGTGGGCCAAGGACTTGCAGTGGGAGAGCTGTGCCCCTGAGTTGCTGTGGTAGAACTTGTGGCAGATGCGGCAGATGTAGCCCATCACGGGCACCAGGAAGTCCACCCCTGTGGGACGGCAGCGTCCATGCACTCACCCCCCGGGCCAACCCAGTGGCCCTCCCTCTCTAGGGGACCCATGTGCTCGCCCACCCTCCAGGTGCGAGGAGAGAAGAGGACAAGGGGAGAGGCTGCCTGGCCGGGATGCTGTAGCTGGGACCCGGGGGTCTCATCTCCTGCAGGTGGGGTCAGAGTCAGGGTCTTACCATATGCGGTGTTGGGGCTATAGGTCTCTGAGCCTTTCCACTCCTCTATGGACATGTCTCTGGACCTCACCTAGAAATATGCAAGCATGGGCCTTGGTTCGAGCTTCCCCTGAGCTCCTCCCAGATGCGAGTGGGGCCTGGTTTGCACCCAGGCTCCTCAACCCCACCCCCTCGACTCCCGGGAGGATATCCAGGAGGCTGTGGGTGGCATTCTCCGAGCCTTTGCACAAGCTGATCCTGCCAGAGTGTCCTCAATCTGTACTTTTTGAGTTCAGCTCAATCAGTCGCCTCTTCCAGGAAGCCCTCCTGCTTCCACAGTGACCATAATCCAAGCCAGGTGTGCCCAACACATCATGAGTGTCATCTGAATCCCTATGGTTCACCCATTTTACATAAGAGGAAACTGAGGTTCAGGCACATTAAGTCACCTGTCCAGGGTTTACAGAGGAGCAGGGTAGTTAACCCTGGTGAGCCCTAAGCCCTGGTTACACTCTTAACCATGAGCCCCCTGCCAGCTCCCTGAATTCCTGATGTTGCAGTGACCTCGGTCCCGCGGGGCTGGGTTTCAGGTGATCAAGGACCCCTCATCTCACCTGCTGGACACGAGCCCCTTCCAGACGAGGCCATCCGACTCCAGCCACGGCAGCCCCCCCATGCTTGGGAGAGGCCTCCTCCCCTTACCAGGCAAACCACTGTGCCTTCCAAGAGTGACGACCACTCCCCTTTGCCACCCTGGGCTTTGGCCCCCCCTCACAGCCCGAGCTGGGACTGCAGAACTGGGGCTCAGAGAAGCCAAGGGACTTGCCTGAGGCACGCCGCTGCTGACCGCATGTAACAAAGTGGCCTCACCCCAAACCTGCTCGGGGCTGAAGACCGCCCTCGCAACCCCCCATCCACAGCCCCTCCACGTGCCCCTCTGGCTGCCCCTCTCTCCGGCCTGCTACGGGCAAGCTCCGGGCAGGCAGGGGCCTGGATCCCCACGTAGCCCCGCGTCCAGCACCAGGGCCTGGCTCAGAGCAGCTGCTTTTCATCTCCTACCCGAAAAGGACCCAAGCTCCTCCAGCTCCTTGCTTGTTATGAGCATGGGCTCTGGAGCCTTGCTTCCCGACATCCAAGTTGAGATGCAGCCAGGAAAGTCCCTGGTACATGCCTGGCATATAATTGCTCAGGAAGTGTTGACTGCTACCGCTGTCGTCATCCTCGCCCCATGCTGACGCTTCCTGTGTACCCCGCACAGTTCTCTCCACTGCCCTTAGGGCCTAAGATGCCTTCTCCCTCCCTCAACACAGGTCAAGACTTCAGCCAGGCTTCGAGGTCCTGTTGCCGGCTGCCCCGTTGCCCTCGTGATGTGTATTTACGCCTAATCGTGTGGAATACAGTCCTATTCACACTGACTCATGGCATGCGTTACTGCCTACAAACGCCAGCCAGCACTGCGCCCCTAGCCCCTGGGAGGTGGGGTGAGGTCCCGCCTGGTCTGGGAGTCCAGCCTCCAGCCTGCCTCCCACGCCCTCCACCCCCCAAGCACCTGCTTGCAGAATTCCTCCTCAACCTCAATCTCTTCTTCTTCGTCATCGTCCTCCTCCTCCTCCTCCTCCTCCTCGTCATCACCCTCAAAGCAGCCCACGGCATCCACCGTGATGAAGTGGTCCTCATCCTGACCGGCTATCTCCTTCTCGAGCATCTTTAGCTGCCCAGGAGAATGGGCCAGGGCTCAGGTCAGCTCTGGGCGGCCGAGGTGCCACCCCACCCCCAGCCCCGAGAGTCTCAATCCCTCCAAACCTGCCGAGTTCAGGGTGAGCTAAACCTCAGCCCGCTGTGTGGCCTCGGCCAAGGCTCTGGGCCTCTCTGGGCCCATGTCCTCTGAGGGAGCTGGGGGTTACCTCCTTGGCTTTGTCCTTGTGCCCCTGGGACTTCACGTGTTCCACAAACTTGCGGGGGGTCTTGAAATAGCGGTTGCAAATGGTGCAGAAAGGTCGCAGGGATTGCTTGGCGATCTGACAAAAGGAGGGCAGGCCAAGTGGGTGGTGGGCGGTGTCCCCAGGGGCAGCCAGGCTGTGCCCAGTGACACCTCATCTCCTAACTGCAGGCCACCACATCTGGCTTCAGCTGGCTGTGCTCCGCCCCTTCCCCAGAACACGCCCACACGCCCCGCTCCCGGCACCACGGGCTTCGAGCCGGGTCGGCAGGTGGCAGTGGAGGACAGAGATGGGGCTGGGCAAGAGAGGAGCTGCCGGGAGGACCCCCACGAGCCCCATGGCTGGGAGACAGCACGTGGGGTGCCCTCGCAGCTCAGACCTTGTGGTCCTGCGTCCTGCGGTGCTGGATCAGGTCCCCCACGTAGTAGAGCTGACAGGTGTTACACCAGCGCCTCGGCGGGGGCTCTCTGAATGGCGACAAGCAGAACGAGAGTTTGACACTGCCCTTGTTGGAAAGGCGGCCACTCTCCCAAGACGCTCCATAAACATAACGCAACTACGACACGACGTGTTTTTAGAAACTTAATGGTTCTGAGATGCATCAGGAAGAATACTTAGATAAGCATAATAAGGGCGCCTGGGTGGCTCAGTGGGTTAAAGCCTCTGCCTTCAGCTCAGGTCATGGTCTCAGGGTCCTGGGATCGAGCCCCATATCAGGCTCTCTGCTCAGCAGGGAGCCTGCTTCCTCGTCTCTCTCTGCCTGCCTCTCTGCCTACTTGTGATCTCTCTCTGTCATATAAATAAATAAAATCTTTAAAAAAAAAAAAGATAAGCATAATAACCACAGAAGCTGGGCGGGAGAAGAGATTTATTTTATTTTATTTTTTTAAAAGATTTTATTTATTTATTTCACAGAGGGAGAGAGATCACAAGGAGGCAGAGAGGCAGGCAGAGAGAGAGAGGGGGAAGCAGGCTCCCCGCTGAGCAGGGAGCCCGATGCGGGCCTCGATCCCAGGACGCTGAGATCATGACCTGAGCCGAAAGCAGAGGCATTAACCCACTGAGCCACCCAGGCGCCCGGGAGAAGAGATTTAGAAGCATCTGGGATACCGGGAGGCCAGCAGGACCGGGACAGACCCAAGTGTACCTGGCCCTTGAAAACTCTTTATCCTTCAGTTCAGATGCCTTGTCGTTCCTGGAGCTATTCTTGCCCCTCCCCCTACTCCTGGACCTGCCCCCGCCACACCCCCCATAGGCCAGACTCCCCTCGGGTGCCCCAAAGGGCCACCACCACAGCATTTTCGACAACGGACCAGGAGAACCTGACCCCTTCTCTGCCCCCGCTGGACTGTGGCGAGCTCTGGGAGGCCAGGACCCCCGTTGCAGAGTCCTAGGGCAGGCACAGGATCAGGCCCGAGTCTCTGACTGTGTTGGATGAAGGAAGGACAGGCAGCCTATCGGAAGGACGGCCATGCTCTATGTGGCCTCAGGGGCCACGGTCAGGGGAGACGTCATCAGGAGCCAGTTCAGTAAGTCTCCTGCCCCAAACCCTGTTTGCAGGATGGGCCACATCTTTCTAGTTTCCTTGTGTCCACAAGATAGGGTTTTATATAACGGAGCTCATTCTGCAAACGCAGATGGGAACTCTGTTCTGACCTGACGTTGCGTCCTACCTGTTTCCACAGTCTCCTGAATTCCCTGCCGCTGTCCTATTTATGAGCTGTTCCACCACGTGGACACGCCTGAGCTAACTCATCCCACAGGACTGGAGGTCTGCCACACTTTCCAGTGAAAATTCTTCACCCTGACAATCCTCTGCAAGGAACATCTCTGGGAGTCACCTTTCTTCTGTATTTATAATTACTTCACCCAAGTAGCATTCCTGGGTCCTCGAGCAGGGGGAGGTTTGAGGCTCAAGAAGTGGCTACACAACCACATCAGGAAGTTCTCCTCAATGTGAGGACCACCCAACGGAGAGGCCACTGCCTCTGGAGAGAGCGCTCCGTCACCCAGCGCATGCAAGCAGTAAGCTCTGAGCTGTGACCCTCTGTGAGCGCTCCTGGCGGAGTCCCCAGCCACTGCCTCGGGGCCTGTCCAGCCCGAGATGGGGTGGGATTTGGCCTCCCTAGGCTTTGTTTCATTTTGATTCTGAACTGGCTGCTAACATTCTGAAATTGGGAGATTTCACATGCAAATCTGGGTTTCTAGATTCTCTGCAACAATCAGGAGGCCTGAGGCTGAGGGACAGAGCCCATGCCCCCCGGCACGGTCCGAGGAGATGCTGACCTGCTTCTCCCCTTCCCCTAGGCCTCTGTGACGGCCCACAGGGTGGTGAAAGGTCTCCCAGCGTCCACCAGGCCTCCTCAGCCCACGAGCTAGTCCTGGACTCCAGGAGGGCTCCTATTTCAGATCAATGACACGCCCATGACAATGAAAGGGGGAGATGCAGGGCAGCTGTAACCTCAAGCCACAAGATGACCGACCCCCACCACTGTGCCCCCAGATGGGCTCAGCACTTAGGCCAGGGAACCAGGGGTCTATGCCACGACCCACTTCCTTCCCATGTGGGTGGTCACACTGTTCCTGCCCGGATGGCACCGTAAGAGACTATCTAGTTCATGAATTCTTGCACTGCACCCTTCACCAGGCCATTTTACAGATGCGGAAAACTGAGGCCCACAGGTAAACAGTTAACGGTGTAAAGAGGCCTCTGGAGGCAAAGCAATAATGAACCCAAAGGTAAGCCTTGCAGATGGCGGATTCCGGGCTCCCCTCTCGGCCTTGCCTGGTCTGCGAGACCGTCTACCCCCCAACACGGAGCCTCCGAGATCCCCCACTCACTCGTCCTCTCTCTCCAGGACATCCCGGGGCACGGGCAGCAGGGACAGGAGGCAGGCCTGGCTCATGTGCTGGATCTCCCCGAGCCGCCGCTGGTGCTGGGCCCCCGACATGTGGTTCTGGAACTCCTGCAGCGAGATGAAGAGTGAGCCCCGGATCGGCGGGTGAGGGCGGGGCCCGGGGAGGAGACCTGTGGCCTCAGCTTCAGGGCCACCCCTCTGTCGCCGCCACTGCTGCTGAGGCTGTTTTTCTTACGACAGCCCTGTGGGGGCCAGAGGACGACGGCGAACGGAGGCGCTGAGCGAGCACACAGCAGCCAGGGCTTCGGCTGCTCCCCCGGGGCACTGTGGGAGCCCCTCAGAGACAAGGGGCAGTCTGCCTGGCCTCCAGACCCCACGGCTCTGCTCAGGACGACATGGGCAAGTGGTCACAACAACGCAAGCACAGCGCTGTTGTGAAGGTTACTACGCTGCTCCGGGCTGGGCCGGGGGCTCGTGACTTCAAAGTCAAGTCACTGATCCTTCAGAGGCTCCCAGCAAGGTGGATTCTAAATGTTTCTTCATCTGATGCACGAAGAAACGGAGGCACACGGAGGGGAGTTCGCCCTTGGGCGTCTACACGGCTAGTCAGGGCTGATTCAGACCTGGCCTGCCGGACCCGCAGATCCTAACTTCTCGGCTGGTCAGGAAACATTTCCAGGGCAGATGCGCAGCTGCCGTGGACGGTGCTCACGGGGCCCACGGGGCCGCTCAGGCACAGCGGCCAGGCCTGGGCAGGCCCTGTAGACACCGCCACCGTGCCCACCAGAACCCCCCTCCCCGGGCCCCGGCGCACAGTACCTGCTGGCTGCTGCAGTTGGCCTTGCAGAGGTAGCAGAAGAACTGGAGGGTCTGCCTGGAGGGTGTGCTGGCGGTGGCCGGGGCGGCAGACGCGGAGTCGCCAGCACGGGGCACGGGGGTGATGGGGACGGTGCTGAAGGCCCGGCTGTCGCTGCTCTGCAGGATGGTGACCTTCAAGGAGCCCCCGGCACCCCACACCTGCACCGGGACCAGGGGCAAGAGCTACCACCGGCGGGGCACCTGTGGTGGGCCAGCCCCCGTGCTGAACATCTGTGAGCGGCGTCTCGCCAGAACCCTCCTGACAGCCCCCTTCGCAGCTGGGGAAACTGAGGCACTGAGCTGGCAGGTGACCGTCCAGGCTCACAGAGCTAGGGAGTACTACAGCCAGGTCTCAGACCTAAGCCCACCCAACTGTAAAGTGCCCCCCGCCCCACCCTCCCATGACAGACGGAGAAGCGGAGGCACAGAGAAGGGAGCCGGTTTGGCCTCGGTGGCGCTATGAGGCAGAGGTGGGACCTGAACCACACGCACAGGCGTTCGCCCTGTGCTCTCCACGGGAGCAGTGTTCCCCGTGAGGGGACCGAGGGCTCTAGTCTGGGGACGAGCAGGTTGGAAGGGACTCATCACTACAAGTACCTCCCGTTCTCAGAGCAAAGGCACCAGAAGGCAACGCAGCCACGGTCAAACCCAGTGTGCGCTGCCCACCCCCGGGGAGGGGGGAAGCGGGAGGGGCCCCGAGGGGTGGGGGTGGAAGGCCCTCCCGCCGTCCCCCGCCGCCCCAGGAGCACACCGACCCACCCCTAGCATCTCTCTCGCTCTTTTTTCACATTCTCCCACGTCCAGGCCACCGGTCAACTCCTCCTGGCTCTCGGCGCTGACCTGGGCGCCCCCTGGTTCTGGCGAGGCCTCCTCCGGGCCTGAAATGATAGATGGGTCCATCTCCCACCGGCCGGGGGACCTGGGCCCGACAGCCCCCTCCTCCACCCACAGCCAGGCCCTTGAAGCCTCTGGTGGGGACAGCCCCAAGCCCTGGTCAGGGCCACAGGGCACCAGGGGAGGAGCCAAGGGTCCAGCAGGGCTGTCCCATGCCGGGGCGACTGGGAACCAGGGCTCACTTACCGGCTGCAGTATCTCTCGTATCAGGCGGCGTGTCCGGCGCCTCGTAATGACCGGGAACCGGCGCGGGCTCCGGGGCCGACACCGACACCGACACCCGTGGCGGGGGCTCAGGCCGCCCCTCAGTCTGGTCCAGCGGCTGCCCCGGCGACGGCGCTGGAGGGTGCCCCCGGGGCTGCTCAGGCGCCTGGACCCGAGGATACGTCTGCGTCTGTGCCTGCTTCTGCAACTGCGGCTGTGGCTGCGGCTGTGGCTGTGCCTGCGCCCCCGGCTGGGAAGGTCCCTGGGGCTGCACCTGTTTCTGCGGCCCCACCCCCTCCGGCCCCTGCGGCGGCCCCACGTGCTCCGGGGAGGTCTGCGTCTGAGCCTGCTTCTGCGGTTGGCGCCGCGCCGGGGCGTCCACCGGGGGCATCGGTGGGGGCGTCTGCGGCTGCACCTGGGCCTGGATCTGCAGAACCCGTGGCTGGAATCGTGGCAGCACCCGGGCTTCCGGCGGCTCGGGCAGCAGCTCAGGCGTCTGTGTCTGCTTCGGTGCCGTGGGGCGGGCCCGCGGCGGGACCTTGGCCTGCAGCTGCGCGGGGGGCTCCTTCTCTGTGGGCAACTTGGAGCTAGGGAGGATCAAAAGATAGCTTCCAGGGTCTCCCAGCTGACCCCAGGGGCTCCTCCAAAAGGCCGAGATCCAAGTTCAGTCCTAGTTCTAGCACGTATAAGCTGGGCATTCCGCGAAGGGCTTGCAGCTCTCCGGGACCCAGCCGCACCTAAATAAATTGGCCAGATCACTCAGCCCCACCTCCCACAATCTGTAAAATGAAGCCAAGGCCCTGTAAAGCCGCCCACCCTCTGCCCACTTTGAGGTCCCAGATGCACATGTTCACCTGTCCAACCTGGCCACGGAGCCCACCTCCAGGTGGCTCAGTCCCAGGGGAGACACGGAGACTCTCTGGCCAGGGGTCTTCCCAAGTAAGATGCAGAATTGGGTTTGACCTTCCTCCGAGCCAGATGCCAACCAAGGCCCTTTCCCTCCTCCAGCTCCCTGAAGGGTTCTGACCCCTCTGCCTACACCCACCCCCAGCCTTCTGCAAGAATGAGAGCACAGGGCCGCTGGGCCTGGGCAGTTCTTCAGCACTGGTTACCTTTTTGACCTCTTAGCTGGTGGCTCAGATGCCTCACAAGACTCGGGGGTAGGTGCTAGAGTGCGTTTGTCCTTCCTGATGTCATCTGGGCTGGGTGGGGAACCTTGGTCTGGAACGGAGGGCAGATGAGTGACTGCCGATGCTGTGTAGAGCACAAGCTAGCTCGGAGAGATGGGGCCTGGGTTCCCCACCCCGCACCAAGAGCCCCACCCCCCAGGTCTGCCTCCACCGCTGACCCTGCACCCACCTGCCCCAACCCGTGGCCCCTCCAAAATGCCAGCAGCCTCTCTCCCTTACCTTCTGGCATGTTTGTTTGGGACTCAGCAGCTTCCTCAGACCCCCCTGGGGGGTCTGACTCGTCTTCCACGGGCATCGTCTGAGAAGAAGAATCCTACTTCCTTTCAGAAACTGGTTCTGACATCTGCCACCCACCCTTGTAAGTACACCCTGGCCCAAGAGCAGGCGTGACGGTCCACCAGGGGATGAAGGGGCCTGGGGACCTCTGGTGGGTCTGGCCCAGAGGGGCCTACAGATGATCTTAAGCACCCCAGGAATCGTCTCTAGGGGGGTCTGTCTAGCTGCCTGGCTGTTCACCCAGATTTGGGGGATACAGAGGGGCCCTCCTGACTCCCCAAGCACCTTCTCCACGAAGCAGCCGGAAGGATCCTTCTAAAATCCAAACCTGACCGTAGCTTTTGCCCCTTTCCGTCTGAAATCCTCCCGTACTCCTCTGACTCTAGAGTACCCCTTTCTTACCCAAGCCCAAAACCGTCACCCAGTCTGACCTCTGCCCCCATGCTCCCACCTCCAGCCAGCTTCCCTCTCCCCCTCACCCTCTGGAGGTGGGTCAGGCCAGATGTGCCGTCTGTGCCATGGAGGCCCCTGGAGGACTCACAGATGTTTGCTAAATAAATGCACGCCTCCGGCTGGTCCTGGACACTCCAGTGAGCCCCAGGAGCCCACCTGCAGCCTCCCTCCTTCCTAAGCCCAAGGAACTAGCGCCGAGTGGAAATGTGCACCACATCAGGACTTCGGCCCTTCAGAAACTATCTGGGTGTCATCCTGCATGACATGGGCACTGCTGGCCTGTAAGTCAGGAGGTCTGGGCTCTGGGTCTGCGCAGCCCAGGGCAGCCTCCACCCCACTCCCTGAGCCTCAGTTTCCCCAGAGGTAAAACAAGTGGCGGGGAGCACTAGACAAGACCATGTGAGGACAGGCCCCAACCGACATGCTGGAGGCTGGGACCCCTCTCTGGAGGGAGATGCCTCACCTCCAGATGTGGGCTGGCCTCAGGGCAGTCCGAAAGGGCGGGGGGTGGGAGGGGTGCCATGCCTGCCCTGGAATGTTCTCAGAAGCATGCTGTGTGTGAGGAGCTGCTGCGACACTCAGGGACAGGACAGTCCCAGAGAAGTTATCCCTTTGCAAGTCTCCTTGACTCTCTCTGCTTATGTTAGGGAAAACCTCCTCTGATACCTTTCACCCCTCCACACCCCACAAGGCACAAGGAGCTGGGAGTGCAGTTCCAGAACCTTCTAATGGCAACAGTGTAGTGTTTAGGGTTTCGTAACATTGTTTTACCCCATTACCTTTATTTTACTTGCACCAATAGCAATTAATTTAGATTGTTTTCAAAATTTCAGGTAAGGACATGTTTCCTTGTTAAATAAATGTAACAGAGAAGAAGCTCATTCATTTAAGGCTAGACTCTGGCCCCAGGTGCCTGGGTCTTCAGGTCTCCAAATGTTGCCAGCCAAACTGAGGTACACACCAGATTTTGAAGACTCGGTAAAAAGACCAAGGAATATAAAATGCCTCGATCATTTTTAAAATATTGATTAAAGACTGAAAATGATAATACCCCCCACATACTGGTTTAACTAAAATCTGTTGGTAAAATTAATTTCACCAGTGTCCTTTTCCTTTGTTAACGTGATTACAAGAGAAATGTAAATTCCACATATGGCTCATATTTTCTTTCTACAGGACTGCATGGATTTACAGAGAACCATTACAGAGCACCTCAAACTACTAGGGTGTTTGGTGTCATTTGTATCTCCGTGTGTTTGCAAAGACAGAAGCATTCGGTCAATTAAGATTATTGGTGGTGTTTGGATATGGAAAAAGTTGCATGGGAGGTTCACAAATATCTGAAATTTGGGAAACCCTAGACAAGGCCAACTTATCTCCCTCTTTTTACAGATGGGGAAATTGAGGACCAAAAGGAACGTGACCTGTCCGAAGGCCCAGCGTGAGCCAGGTGGGTGGGGCTGAGCTGCTGCCCAGGCATGACCTTCCCACTCCCGTCCCCACCCTCAGCACCCCCGGCCACCACTCACCTTGCGATGGGGGATGGTGGAGGGGGGGGTGCAGGCCTGTTTCTGAGGAGTCCGCCCTGAAAGGTTGATCTGGGAGGGGTTCATGGGGACCCCGACAGGAGGGGGACCCAGCAAGGACTGCCGAGTGGCCTGAGGGAAGAACTGCTGTAGATTTGGGGTGGCCAGCTGGGGGGGCGTGAGGCTGGGGGCCGTCAGGTTCGGGCTTGCCAGGTTGTAGCCACGGAGGTTACCTGCGGGCAGGAAGAGGGGAGAAGAGGGGTTCCAATGCTGTCGGATGCTAGAGGCCAGGGTCAGGCATCAGCCCCCCAAAGCATCATGGAAATGACACAGATGACTTTGACAGGGACATTTGCCATGCAACAGCAGCCAGGGGAGAGAGATGAGAGCCGAAGGCCCACGCCCACCTTGGGCACTGGTGGTGAGGGGGCTTTAGGGCTGGTTTTCTGCTCGAGCTGAGGAGAGGGACGCCCTGGTCACCAGCTTGCACACCCCCTGCAATCCCACTCACCCTCCAGCATGCTTTAAGGCACAACTTAAGGCGTGTGAAAGACCCAGCACAGTACCCATAGGAAGAACCAGCAAGTAGACTGAGTGGTCCCTGGAATAATAAGACATTGTTCTATCTCTCCCACCCCACCCCCGCCCCCGTTAAAAAGTCTCCTGCGAACCTTTGCGTGCATGGCCTGTCACTGGGCTCGTCACTCGGCCCAGCCACCCCTCAGGGTAGGTGTGCAGGTGTTATGGTCTCTACCAATGACAGAACAGACACAAAGTGGAGGTGTAGCTTGCCCAGGGTCTCTGCTCATTCTGCCTTCACTCCTCTCTACCTGCCTAAATCCTTCCATAGCTCCCTGCTGCTTGGAAAGGAGCCCATTTCTCACCTTGAGGGGATCCGGCCCTGCCCTCCTCCCACACCTCCTTTCTTGCCATTCTCCCCACACATGCACCCACTACACTCCAGCCATATGTTTCTGTGTGTCCCTCAATAAGCCTGGTTCTTTCCCGCCTCTGGGCCTTTGCATATGCTGTTCCTTCTGCCTGGACTGTTCTTTTTTTTTTTTTTTTTTTTTTTTTCATTTATTTATAAGACAGAGAGAGAGAGATTACAAGTAGGCAGAGAGGCATGCAGAGAGAGGAGGAAGCAGGCTCCCTGTGAGCACGGAGCCCGATGCGGGCCTCGATCCCAGGACCCTGAGGTCATGACCTGAGCCACTCAGGTACCCTGTCTAGACTGTTCTGCCCCGACTACCTCCCAGTCATCCTTCAGATCTCCCTTTAGGTGTTTATCCTCTAAGAGGCCTTCTCAGATCCGCTATGTGTCCCCAGAAGCACCAGCTTCCCTGTTCTGGGACCAGCTACACAATTTCCTTGTTTGCTTCCCACCGCCCAACCACCCTGGGAACTGCTATACGGGCAGGCCCTTCATCTAACCCAGAGGCCCAGTGCTCAGGAAGTGTTTGAGCAGAAGCGACAGTTCGAATCCTTGCTCCAAAGCTGGGATGGGAAGCATAGGGTTTGAAGACATGGGTCAAATGTGCTGTCACATCTAGTTCAAGTCCTATAGCAAATCACTTCCCCCTTCTTAGCCTCAGTTCCCTCGTCTATACAATGGGATAATAATAGTGCTTGACTCGCTGTTTTATGAGGATTCACTGAGATATGCAAGTGTGCCTGGGATCCAGGAAGCGTTCAATTAACATTAACTTAAAACGAAACAAATACAGGTATACACATGTGCAGAGAGAATGCCAACCGGCTATTAAAAACAGTAAAATCAAGAGATCTCAAAGATCTAAAAGAAAAATGGACAAAGGACATGGACAAGTCACAAAAAGAAATATGAATGTTTAACAGACAAAAAATGGTCGACTGAACTAACACTCCAAGAAATATAAATTAAAACATTAATGATGTAGCTTTTTCTGCCAACCAAGTTAGTAAATCATGTACATATACATATATATATATACATATATATATATATTTTAAAAAAAGCAAATAATACCCAGTGTTGCTGTGGGCATGGTGAGACTGGCACTGTCGTACGTGGCTGGTGGCATTGCAAACTGGTCCAGTCCTTTGGGAAAGCAAGTTGGCAATACTTATCAAGAGCCATAAACCATCCATCCCCCTGACACAGCTTTTTTACTTTTCAGAATAGGTTCTAAGAAAATCGTCTCAAACATGATATCCAACCCCGTATTATTTAAAACAGAGAAAAAAGAAAAAGAAAAAAAGGGGCGGTGGGGAGAAGAAGGAAGCAGCTGAGTTTAGGGCTTGCCCTTCCGTGAAATACAAACGGCTGTTAAAAAATCATCTTTACAGAGACTGTCAAATCATCTGGTGAACGACCAATCATGCCATTCTAGTCTGTGAAAAAGAAGATACAGCCTTTTAAGTCCATGTCAATAACCAACCACAATCATATACAAATTCCCAAGTTTGGGCGTAGAAGAAAATGGGAGGAAATAAGCCCAAACCATGACAGGTGTTTTTTGTTTTTGTTTTCCTTCAGGAGGTGATTGAGTCCATCTATGAAAATTTGGGTTTCCTTATCCTCTAAAAAAAAATTTTTTTTTTCACTTTTGTTTGATGAGCGTAACTTTCAAAATGGGGAAGAAAAAGGGGGACATAAATATATATACATCGTGGGTCCCCGTGTGTGCTTTCTCTCTCTCCACCTATCCACTGAGCACTTAACTCAATTTCAGGACCTTCCACGCCTATGTGGCAGGGCTGGGAGTGACAACCAACACATCTTCCAACCTGACAGCGTACCCTTGGATGGCAGGACAGCCTAGTATCTAAGAACACAGCTCTGTCGCAAGACCTGGGCTCTGAGTCTCCCTCTAATCCACATCTACTCCCTGTGCGACCGTGGGCACATGATTCCTCTCTAGGCCTCAGTTTTTTCATCTGTAAAATGGGATCATGAGTGTATCCCACACACACACACCCCCACCTAGTGCTGTCGGTAGAGTCGAGGAATTGTGTCTGTAAAGCTCTCAGCGCAGCGCACCACCCAGAAGCCGTGTTGGAGGGGCTGGGTCTGAACAAGAGCTGGCCCCAGGTCACCGGGCTCTTAAGATTAATACCGAAGGGGCTGAGGTATCCAGAGCAGCATTTTAGAAGGAAGAGCCGAGAGACTGCTCGCCACATGGGGAAACTGAGACAAGGGCACAGGCTTACTACGTATGGCTAGAGACACCGCCAGATCCAGGGGGTCAGAAGGCTCAGGCCTTCATCTAGCTGCATGACCCAGGGCAAACGGCTTCCCCCAGATCTGGACCTCAGCTTCCTCATCTGTCAAACGGGATTCGGGAGACAATGGCCCAAGAGATCTTTTCATCCATCATCTCATCTAATCTGAATGGGAGTGGGTTTGTACCGAGGATTGTCTGCAGAGCCAGCACCACGGCCAGGGGCAAGCCTTTGTGACCAGATAGACCTGTGTCCAGCTGAGCAACTCTGGGACTTCCACCTCCTGGAACCTCGGAGTCCTCATCTGTGAGCTAGGACGCCAGGGGTAGCTCCCTCTCAGAGTTAGCATGTGGGTTTGGTGAGACTGAGTGGCAACGTGGGCACCACTGCTAAGACGCAGCGAGAAGGGGCCCGTCCTACCTTGCAACTGCTGCAAAAGCAAAGCTCTCTGCAGCACAGAGCCGTTGAGGAGGGAGGCGGAGCTGGCACCTTGGAGATTCAGAAGCTGCTGCTGTGGCTGCTGCTGGGGAAGCCCCCTGTGTGTTGGGAGGGGGGGTGGTCAGAGGGCTTTGGGGTCGTTAAACCCTCCCTCTTCCCTCACCTCCATTCTCTGTCCCTCTCTACCACAGCCACGGGAACCTCTCAAGGTGGGAACTGACGGCTTCCGGGGCTGAGACAGGGAAGTCCCTGGGAGAAAGGGCTGGGATGGGGTCTCCAGGAGGCGGGGTCTGACTGCCAGGGCTGACCCCGCCCGCCCCTCCGGAGGGGAACTCACCGGCTGATGGCCACGGGCAGTGGGGCTTGCGGGGGGGACTGCTGGAGCAGCTGCTGGAGCTGTAGAAGCTGCTGCTGCTGGAGCTGCTGCTGCTGGAGCTGCTGGCTGAACATGGTGGCTGCAGGAGGGACACGGAGTTAAGTCAGGACCCCGGCGTCCACGACCACCCACCCCCGCCCGTGGCCCTGAAACACCTGCCCGTTGAGCTTCGCGGCCACACCCCAGTCCTGCCAAAAGTGTGCTGCATTCGCATCCCCATGCTTTCGGTAACCGCCCCCCCGCTCCCGACACTTCCCTGCAAATCCTGCCACAATCCTTCCCTCGAACGCCCAACCCCGCCCGCCAGCTCCCCCACTCCCAGGGTTCGGTCCTCGCGGGGGCGTCCGACCCAAATGCACCTGCCCCGCCCCCCGCCTTTCTCGCGCCGTCACGCCCCATGCCAGCCCCTCTCCACCCCGCCACCCCTCCCTCGTGCCTATTTTGTGTCGGTAACAACACCCCCAGCCTTTCGCTCTGGCTTCCGAACAAAGTGAGAGGAAGGCTTCCCTCCCCCACTCCGCTAACCCCTTCCTCTGCAGATCCAGCCAGCATTACACACCACATCCGGTCACCCCACCTGCCCGCGACGCCCGCACTCTCCATCCAAGTGGCCCCTAAGCCTCGCGTGCGTCCCCCAGTCGCGCTCGGGCGGCGCACTAGGCTTCCCCGAAGCCCCGCCGCAGCCGCCCCGCCCCGCCCGCACTGGGCCGCGGGAACTCGCCGCTCCGCCCAGGCCTGGCCACTTGAACTGCTGGTCCGCGGACCGGGCGGCAGCAGCGCCCTCTGGAGGTGCGGAGGACCCGGTGCCGCGAGCCGCGCCGCGAGGTCCTGCCCCGCGTTCTGGTCTCGCTGCGGGGACCGCGCCCGCTTACCCGGCGCCTCTGCTGCGGCGGGCGCGGCTGGGGGCTGCGAGGGGGCCCTAGGCGGCGCAGACCCTCCGCCCCGCGGCCTCTGCCCCGGGAACCAGAGACTCCGAGCCCGAGGTCCGTCTGTCTCCCGGGGGGGTCTGTCGTCCGGCGGGGACATCGCGGGCGACTTCTAGAAGGATTGTCTCCAACCGACCTCCCCGTGGCCGCCAGTGTCCCGCGATCCGGGGGCCCCGCGCGGGGCTGGGGCGGGAGGGGCCGTGCAGCTGGCCTCGGTACATTCGGGGACCGAGACCCGGCGAGAGGGTGACAGGCACAGCGGGCAGAAGAATCTGCCCTCGAAGCGGGTGGGGAGGTCCGTCCCAAGGTGTTTATTCTATTTGACTCGGGAGGGGGTGAGGAGGGCTGAGTCACATTATGAAAAACGGCGCTCACCCTGAGCCTGAAATTGTCCTGCCCCAAGGACTCTTTAATGACGACTCGGTCCCTCATCCCGGTGCCCCTCTCCTTGGTCCCCACATGGAGTCCCTGAGCCGAACAACCCGTGGTTCTAAGTAGCGATCCCTTTTCCTTTTTCTGTTCCCTAAAACGGTCCCTAAAGGTAACAACCCGGGGCCATCGGCTTTTGCGTGAAGCGTCGCTTGTGCGGGGGCACGACGCACGGTGGCGCTAGAGGCACGCGAATTGGAGGCCGGCCCCGCGCGCTCGGCCGCGGAGGCCCGAGTGACTCGACCAATCCTTGCAGTCGTGCGACAAGCGCAGCCCCCAAAAGCTCTGGACCCGCTCGGCTGCAGCTCCGGGCAGCGGCATGGGCAGCGGCCCCGGCGTCTAATTCCGCCTGGATTTAGAGGCGCGAAAGTGGCTCAGCGTGGCCGCAGCACGAGGCAGGGGCCGGAGTCAGTAGGACGTCGCGCCCTTGGGTGGAAGGGCGGCCTGGACCGTGGGACCTGTGAAGGCCTGGCCTTGGGCATAATTTACCCCGAAGGGCAGGGAGCGCTAAGGAAGGGTATGACAGCATCACCGCCTGGCTTCGAAAACTCAACGCTGGGGGCGCCCGGGTGGCTCAGTGGGTTAAGTCTCTGCCTTCAGCTCAGGTCATGATCTCGGGGTTCTGGGATCGAACCCCGCATCGGGCTCTCTGCTCAGCGAAGAGCCTGCTTCCCCCTCTCTCTCTGCCTGCCTCCCTGCCTACTTGTTCTCTCTCTCTCTCTCTCTCTCTCTCTCTCTCTCTCTCTCTCTGTTAAATAAATAAATAAATAAATAAATAAATAATCTTAAAAAAGAAAAAAGAAGAAAACTCAATGCTGGTGAGAACCAAGACGGAGCCAATGGGGAGGGAGAAAAGGAGTCAAGATCACTCAGGCTTCCAACTAGGTCCAAGAACGCAGAAGTTGGAGAAGTTGAACCCGGGCTCGACTCCCTTCTGGCTAGGCGACCCCGGCCCCCAGGGGAGTCCTCTCTGAGCTGGTCTATAAAATGGGTGTTCCCTCCCTGAGTGGGTGTGAGGATAATATTAGGTAATGCTAACTAAGCGCTGGCACTTGGCGCTGAGTAAGCTTAGCAAATTGCCAAAGTAAAAACAAACAGAAAAACTAAAAATAATGCTCCTGCCAGTGATCCTGTGTTGATTCATCTTTCAGAAAAGCAATCTGCGAATTCTCTATCAAGACTCTTGAACGGGGACACCTGGGTGGCTCAGTCAGTTTCGTGATCCTAGCGTCCTGGGATCGAGTCCCGCATCGGGCTCTTTGCTCATCAGGGAGCCTGCTTTTCCCTCTGCCTGCGCTGTCTGCTGTTCCCCTTGCTTGAGCTCTCACTCTCTATGATAAATAAATTAAAAAAAAAAAAAAAAGACTCTTGAACGCGTTCTGCTCTTTGACCTGGTAGCTTCTCTTGTAGGAAACTTGCCCAAGAAAATAATCAGAAAGGAGAGTTTTTTTTGTTTTTTTTTTTTATTTGACACAGAGAGAGGGATTACAAGTAGGCAGAGAGGCAGGCAGAGAGGAGGAAGCAGGCTCTCTGCCGAGCAGAGAGCCCGACGTGGGCCTCGATCCCAGGACCCTGGGATCATGACCTGAGCTGAAGGCAGAGGCTTTAACCCACTGAGCCACCCAGGCGCCCAAGGAGAGTTTTTAAAGGCAGCAGGTCATTCATGGAAACATTATTCATAATAGCTGTCTGGAAAGTAATCAACTTTAGGGGAACAGCTAAGTAAATCGTGGTGTCTGCTTCTGAAGGAGTAGCACACAGCCATCAGAAATTATGCTTTCAAAGGTTATGTAAACACCCACGATATGATGTGAAGTGAAAACTCAGCAGGTTACAAAACTGCATACACAATTATGATCTTGGTTTTGGAAAAAATAAATATATATGTGTAGTGGGCTCATGGGGGGGTTTCACTTTCTTTCCTTTTTTCTAACTTGCTGTAATCGCTTTAGATGACTTTATCATGGGGAGGGAATGGAACATTTTTCTTGNCATCAGAAATTATGCTTTCAAAGGTTATGTAAACACCCACGATATGATGTGAAGTGAAAACTCAGCAGGTTACAAAACTGCATACACAATTATGATCTTGGTTTTGGAAAAAATAAATATATATGTGTAGTGGGCTCATGGGGGGGTTTCACTTTCTTTCCTTTTTTCTAACTTGCTGTAATCGCTTTAGATGACTTTATCATGGGGAGGGAATGGAACATTTTTTAGAGTGTATATGACTCTGCTGACTCCTTGAAGACCAGACAAGATAATGGCTGGTAACTTGTTGGGGACACTGTTCAGGGTGAGACTCATGTTAATTGCTTTTAACCAATCCCTTGCTGGCAAAGGCCCCTGATGGATTGTGTTCAGAGGGAAAAGAGAGGCCTTTGCATCTTTGCATCTGAAATGGAGTCTGAGGCTGTAGCATTACCTGGAGGCCTCTTACTTGCCTCTAATTTGAGTTGTACCTTTATCATGTAATAAAGTCTTATGCTTATGTAGCGCTACCTCCAGACATATTCTCCAGGAATCTACCCATCTCTTCCCATGATGCTACCCCACAGCATGATTATTACAGTCTGGGAATATATTTTAATGCCTGAGAGCACAAACCCCCAACATTATCATGCTTTACAAAAAAATCTCTAGGGCGCCTGGGTGGCTCAGTGGGTTAAAGCCTCTGCCTTCGGCTCAGGTCATAATCTCAGCGTCCTGGGATCGAGGCCCGCATCGGGCTCTCTGCTCACCAGGGAGCCTGCTTCCTCCCTTCTATATCTTTTCTTTTTTTTTTTTAAGATTTTATTTATTTACTTGACACAGAGAGAGAGAGCACAAGCAGGGGGAGCAGCAGGCAGAGGGAGAGGGAGAAGCAGGCTCCCCGCTGAGCAGGGAACTCGATGCAGGGCTCGATCCCAGGATTCTGGGACCATGACCTGAGCCAAAGGCAGGGGACCAACCAGAGAATAAACACCATTAAAACTATAAATAGTGTTTATCTGTGGGTAGATGACCAGGAGCCTTCAAATACGGGGTAAAGTCTGACTTTTACAGTAAGTTTCAGTACTGTAATTAGGAAGAACGAGCCCCCCTCTGCGCAGACATCTGCAAACTGCACCCCCTCCCCAAATTAATGGCTCCACATCTCTGCCCTCTCTGGTTCTCAGAGCATAAGAAAGGGGCTGGGTATAAGCAGCTGCTCAGGCAGTGGTGTGGGTAGCTGAGACTCCAGCTGCCTGGAGGGCTCAATCCGTTGGTTTAATCAAATTCTCCTGAGCACCAAGCCAGGGCCAGGGCCCTGACAGGGATTACAATCTTTCATCATCCCCACTACCCAGATTAGAAAACTGAGGCTCGGGCGCCTGGGTGGCTCAGTGGGTTAAAGCCTCTGCTTTCAGCTCAGGTCATGATCTCAGCGTCCTGGGATCGAGGCCCGCATCGGGCTCTCTGCTCACCAGGGAGACTGCTTCCTCCTCTCCCTGTCTCTCTGCCTACCTCTCTGCCTACTTGTAATCTCTCTCTCTGTGTCAAATAAATAAATAAAAGAAAACTGAGGCTCAGAGACAGGAAGGGACATGGATCACCCAGCTTGACCAAAGCCCACAGCCTGCTCATTTTCCTCTGCCTGCCTGGAAAATCCCCCGCCCCCAGATGTCCACGTGGGTAACTCCCCTACTTCCTTCAGGTCTCTGCTCACATTTTTACCAAAATCCTACTCTCATCATGCTAAACAAAGAGCAACACTACCTCCGCCCCAAACTTCCCCAGCTTTCTTGCTTTCCAAAGCACCCATCACCATCTGACAGAATCATATTTATTGGGTTATTGGTGCTTTGTTCCTCTTTTTCTACATATGGGTATAAGCCACATATGGGTAAGGACTTTGTCCATTTTGCTCATTGTTTTATCTCAGGGGCCTAGCATACGGTCTGGCTCAGGTAATATGCATTAAACTGGTGTGTGAATGGTGGTCTCTGATTCCCAGGGCACTGCTCTCCCAGCAGTGCTCCCCTACCCCCCACATTCACATACAGGTGACCCCCTGATGCCCAACAGCGCAGGGTAGGCTGGCCTCTCTTTCCTAGCATCCTTGTGGGGAGTCCAAATTAGGGTCTTCAGAATCAGAGGTGGATGGCTAGGCCTGGGGCGCACGGCCTCTCCATGTGAACAGGATACATAGGGTAGGGCTATAGGAGTTCTGGATTCGAATCCCAGTTTTACCACCGCCCTCATGGGTTGGGGCAAAGACTGACACTCTCTAGGACAGGAAGTCCCAGCTCTCCCAAGAAAGCCTTCTATGGGACAGGGCCCTGGCCCTTGCTCTTCATTCAGCCTGGCTTGCTTTCCTCCCTGATCTGCCTGTGGCTGGCTCCTTCTCATCATCTAAGTCTCTTCTCAACATCACCTCCTCAGAGAATCACCCACCTCCTCCCAGGCTAAATGGACATTTTGCACTCAGACAGGTGCCTCTCTTTACACCCTGTTTACTTCCCTCACTGTTAGTGTAAACTGTTTTCACTTTTATGATTTCATGTACCTGTTTCTTCATTTACTGTCTGTCTCCACCACCTAGTGTAAGATGTGAGGGTAGAGACATTGTCGGTCTTGTTCGCTGCTCTATCTCCACTGCATACAGCAGGGGCTGGCTTAGAGTAGGTGTTCAATAAACATTTGTTGAACCAATGTTCTGTCTCCTTCTAGAAACAGGGAAACTGAGGCCCAAAGGCGGAAAGGGCATGCCGCCATGAATAAGTGTCAGAACCTAGAGTAGAAGCCAGTGAGGACGAGTGGAACTCCAGGTCAGGAGCCGTGACCTTGAAGGAGACACATCTCTCTCCAAGCCTCAGTTTCCTCATCTGTAAGATGGAGTGACACAGCCATGATCACTATCCAAGAGGCCCGGTACTACGGGTGAGACCTTGCCCACTTTCAGGAATGATAGCTGCAGTGCAGCATCAGAGCCCCCCAGACGCGGCTCAAGCGCCCCGAAAGCCGCAGATGGAGAAAACTACAATCCCCATGGTGCCGCAGGCGGCACCTGCGCACGGCGGCCAGCCCGCAGCGCCCTGCGCGCCCTCTGGCGGCGTCCCGGCGCGGAGCTCCGCTCGGCTCACGGAGGGGCGGGGGGTCCGCGGCTCAGGCAGTCGGAGCGCGCGGCTGCAGCGGCGGAGCCGGAGCCGGGAGCCGGAGCGGCGGCCGGATCGCAGCCCGCGGGGCCCGCCGCAGCCATGGGCAACCGCGGCATGGAGGATCTCATCCCGCTGGTCAACCGGCTGCAGGACGCCTTCTCCGCTATCGGCCAGAACGCGGACCTCGACCTGCCGCAGATCGCCGTGGTGGGCGGCCAGAGCGCCGGCAAGAGCTCGGTGCTCGAGAATTTCGTAGGCAGGTAGGAGCGGCGCGCCCCGGAGCGCGGACTGCCCCCCAGCCCGGGTTCCCGGGCCTCCGCCTCCGGCCCCGACGGCGCCGCGACCTCGCAGCCCTCGGCGCTGCCCCCGAGGACGGCGCGCCCCCCGCCTGCAGCCAGACGGAGGGTGCCCCCCAGCCCCGAGAGCCCCTCAGGGGCGGCAGCGCCCCCCGCTTGTCCTCAAACGTCGTCAAGCCACGGGCCACGGCATCACGCCCCCCTCCTCCGCCACATCCCTTAGGGAACAGGGCGCTCTGCTAAGAGACCCCGGCGAAGGGTCCCCCCTCCCCCAGTATAGTCGCCAAGGGGGCCTGCATTACTCAGCGCCTCCCTGCGGCTCCCGCGTCCCTCGGAGCGGGCAGCACCCCAAGGGCAGTGCTCCCCAGCCCTAGGCTCCACGGAGGACAGCTCCCTCCTCCGTGAGGATGCCTGGACCGTGGCTGGGAGCCCCCTCCCAGCTGTGTCCCTGGGAGAGGACGCAGCCCCCGGACATCGAGGACCAGGCTCAGCCTCCCCCTTCACACACACACACCTCTGCAGCCGCCATCCGTGCGCAGCGCGGCGGCGGAGGGGGGAGGTTGGCGCGGTGCTGCAGGACCAGGAGGGGGTGGCGGCGAGACCGCCTCGGATCCTCTGGCGAGCCGCCGGCCCCTGGCTCCGCCGCCGCCCCTGGGTGGGGGGCGCCTGCCGCCGTCGCGCTCCCCCGGGCCTGGCAGAGCGACCGTAATGGAGGCAGAAGGCGGCGGAGGGCAGAGATGACTAAGACAGGGAAGCAGGATGGCGGGGAGGGGGGAGCCATTTGCACGACCTAATCCCCCTCCTGCCTCTGATCCCCCAGGGCGCTGGGAGGGCCCGGTGGCAGGGAGCGGGGGGGCAACCGCAAAGACAAAAGGTCCCCGGTTTAGGGGGGCAGGTGGGGTCGTGACCCCCCTCCCCAGGATCCCCAGAGAAAATGGAGGCAGGGGAGGCTTTTGGGTGCTGAGAAGAAGAGGATGGCGCCCTCCCCGGGGCGGGATGGGGGCTCAGCAGACTCTCCGGCATCTGCCTCCCTCACCTTCCTCAGAAACCCTGGCTTTCTCCCAGTGACCTTCGCTGCTAAGGAAGCTACTGGCATGTGAGAGAGGGAAGCCGAGGCCCCTCCCTCAGAGGGACAGCAGTTCTGAGGGGACGTCCTGGGGCCAAGCCAGGTTCTGCTGTGAAGCCTCAGGAGAGTCACTTGCCCTCTCTGAGCCTGTTTCCCCACCTCTAATAAGGACAGTTGCGCTGGATGGTTGTGCCCCTCCAATGACCTGGGAAGCTCAGCGCCAACCCTGGGGCTGGAGGGGAGGGTTCTGACTGGAGCCATGTGTCTGGGAGATGCTGGAAAGCCACCGTGGGGGCGGCGGGGCCCATCTAGTCAGCAGCAGGGGAGGCCGTCTGTCTCTTGGGGATGGGCTCCCACAGAGATGGGCTCCCTCCTGCTCACGTGATCCTCAGAGCTGCAGAGACAAACAGGCAAGAGATACACAGATGGGCCCCCTCCCTGTGGCCCAGCGGTCAGGTGAGGGGGTGGCAGGGACTCTGGACACGGCAAAGCCCGGCGGCCTTAGTGCTTTAAGAAACACGCACGGAAACACGGCACTTTACAGTGTACAAGCCACATTCCTACCTTTCGTCCGTAGAGCGTTTGCTGAACGCCTGCTTATTCCAGGCTGTGTGCTCTGGGCAGGAGGCATGGGGTGGGGGGCGGGGCGGGAAGGTGACCTCGGCCCCCCTCTGCTGAGCCCTTCTCAGGTGCCCCACACCATTCTCCACAGGATGGCTCGCAGCAGCCCCATGAGGCAGGTACCATGATGCCCATCCTGGAGCTGAGGGAACAGACCCCAAGGTTAGCTGCCTTGCCAAAGTCCCCCAGCCAGGAAGGACAGCATCTATTAGAGTCCAAAGCTCAGGTTCCTAATCTCAGTCTTGAGAGCCTCTGAGAGCAGCGCCCTGAACAGGGACATGCGGTGCGTGGGCCTCCCTCTTCCCCATCTGTAGAATGGGACCATGGGCCGTTGCTGCCCTACTTTCCTGACCAGGCAGTGCTGGGCTCCAGGGAGTTCATGGGTGTAGACACCCTTTTGTAAACACATGGGAGGGAGCTGTGGGTGGTCAGTTAGGCTTGGGGACCCATGCATGCCAGGGCCACCCTGGCCCCCGTCTTCCTGGAGATCACCGTCCAGGCGAGGCAGGTGCCAGTAAGTAGGCGACACAGCAGGGCAGCCCGGCCACCGCTGACTTGGGCCCCTATTGGCTTGTTGAGTGGAGCAGGGTGTGGACTGTGTCCCCGGAGGCCCAGATCCTCTCGTGGCCCCCAGCACCCCAGGCCCTCTAACAGTGACCCCATAGGAGGATGTGTGGGGTGTCCAGATGTAAGCCCAGGACGGGCGAGGAGGGCTTGGCCTGAGGTGGAGGAGCGGGTGGGAAAGCGTTATTTGATCCTCATGAAAGCTAGTGAGGAGGCCACAGCTGGGACACCCGGAGGGAATTCAGTGGGGCCCCTAGCCAGCCCCACCTGCTCCCTCATGGGCTCCTGACCTCTCCACCTAGGGCTGGGTCCCCAGGCCGGTGAGTATGGAAACAGCCGCTCCGTCTCCATCTCCCGGGGCTTCCCAGGAGACAACCGCCCAGGGAGAGGAAATGGAAAAATACACCAGAGGGAGCAGAGGCTGCCCCGGGCCAGCCTGGGCTCCTGTGCACCCCGGGATGGCCCTGTGGTTGGCTCTGTGGCGGAAGTGGCAGAGCAGCTGCCTGGGACCCTGCTAAGACTTGTCTTTATTGGTGCTCCTTCTTCATCCCCCTTTTACAGAAGGGAAAACTGAGGCTAATTCAGTGAGTCATTCAGAGATTCATGGCATGTCCACGGTGTCACAGCACTGGAAAGTCTAGGGTAGAAGAGACAAAAGGTTTGCATTCTAGAGGAGGAAACTCTGAAATAGTAAACACAGGAGGCTGGATACGAAGAAGACAATGAGAGAATGGGGTCAGTCCTGTGGAAGGGAAAAGGGAGGTCAGAAATGGTTGCTAGGAAGGGGTAGCATCTGAGATGAGAAGCTGTGGGACTGAGACACATTCTAGGCGGAGGGAACGGTGAATGCAAAGGCCCTGGGGCAGTAATACATTTGGTGCGTTCAAAGAACGGAAAGCCACCACCACGGTGGCTGGCGTTTGGTGTGCAAGGGCAACGTGACATCAGAGATGTAGGCAGGGGTTGGATCTACAAGACCCTGAGGCTCTGATGAGGAGTTGGATTGATTTTCATTTCTGCCAGAAGCTTTTCAGTAGTGGAGCGCCTTGAGCTGATTCTAGCAAGTGTGTAACTTGGGGCGGGGGCGGGGGGCAGGCGAGGAGGCTGCTCCAGTGTGCAGGCGCCGACGGGGGCCTGGGCCAGGGCTGTCGCAGCGGGAGGAGGAGGACAGTGGGGTTCAGGGTACATTTTGGAGGAAAGTCCCACAGCGATGTGCCGGTGGACAGGATGTGCAGGGTGAGGAAAGAGGACTCGCGGATGACGTCAGTGTCTTTGGTTCTGGGTGGGTGTCAGTGCCGTTACCGGAGGACGGGAGGAGCCGGTTTGGGGGGCGGGGGCAGGACCAGGAGCTCGACTGTGAGCATGTTGAGTCTGAAGTGTAAGGTGGGCAGTGAGATGAGGCAAGCTGGAAGCTCAGGGGAGGGCGGGCTGGAAGTGTAAATTTGGAAGTCATCCATCGCGTAGAGGTGGGATTTAAACCCATGGCAGTAGATGAGATCATCTCGGGGTGAGTGTAGACAGAGGAGTGTGCGCGGGGCCCCAGGACACCCCAGCATTTTGTGAGCAAATGCCTGCTACCCTAGGCCACCCTCCTTTGTCTGCCCCTGGCTCCGGGCCCCCTCCCTGCGACACCTGTCTGGGACCAAGAGTGGGGTGTCCTGGGACAAGCTCTCAGGCTCTGTCCTACCCCCTACTCTCGTGCCAGGTAGGCTGACAAATGGGTAGCACCCACCCTCCCTGCCCTCTTGGCCCCCGGGGAGGCTAAGGCCGGTGGGAATCTGGCAGAGGGGCTGAGAGCTCAGGCTCTGGGGTCGGACCCGGGTTTGTAGCTCAGCCCTGCCACTTACAAGCTGAGTGACCTTGGGCATGTTTCTGAAACCCTCCTCAGCTCCTATTTCCTCATCTGTAAAATGGGGATAATAATAGCACCTTCCTCGTGGCATTGTGCTGAGTGTTGAGATAATGGCCCAAAACACTCGGGGTAAGGCCTCGCAGAGGGGACGCGCCTGGACCGAGGGGCAGGCTGGGAGGCAGCTGGGGTGTGAGTGGTGGCAGGGGGCCTGGTGAGTGGGCCCCTGGCCAGAGCCCAAGGGGTGGCCTGAGAGGCAAGGTTTTGGGTTTCCCTAGTGACTCTGCCTCCTCCTGCTCAGGCTCCCTGCCTCCTTGCCTCCTACCAATCTCCTTGTCCCTTCCTCCATGTTCTAATCCCAGCGTGGGCTTGGTGCCAGTCTCTGGCCTCTGAGAGCCCCTCTCTTGGTCATCCCCAGGCCCTCCAGTGGGGGACAGCCTGCTCCCCGTTACTAAGCTCTCATCCTCTGAATGCTTTGGGATACCTCTGAGTGGCTCCAATTCCCAGATTTGGAGACTGAGGCCAAAGGGGACTAGGGGATAGCCTGAGACATCCTGGGTGGACTATCACTGACTGGAGGGGGCAGGGGGACTGACATTTGCTTGGTACTTGCGGCGTGCCAGCCCCTGAGGACACAGCCGTGAGCCAGCAGGACACATCCCTGCTCTCAGGGGGCTCACAGCTGTGCAGGACAGACAGACACTAAATCACACACAAGAGCTCTTTTGTTGTGTATTTGGAGAAGAGTGAGAGGAGCCTTCTTTTGAGGGGAGGGGTGTCATCGGGGGGACCAGAGAAGGCCCCCCCCTGAGGAGGTGGCATTTGAGGCTGGACTTGAGCAGGAAAGGGACCCGGTCAGGCAAAGGAGTGAACACACCCCAGGTACAGGGTCCCACCTGAGCCAAGAAGGGAAGGAGCCCAGTGGGTTTGAGAACCCAGACAAAGGATAGTGTGACCGAGCGAGGAGTAGAGTTCCCAGGAAGGTGGCGAGGCACCCCAACGGCCCCTCGGGGCCACCTGCACCCAGAGAGCCGACTCCCTGCCGGGCAGCCCCTCAGCCCCCACTCCAGCTTCCGTGTGCTCAGAGTAGGCACCTGCCGCGTGCCGACCACACGTCCACAGCCAGACTCACGTGCTCTACCCAGGCCAGAGAACATCCTTTCCAAACCCCCCCGCTCCGTCCAGCGGCCCCAAGGAGTCCGGAATGAAAGGGGACCCTGGCAGACAGCATCTGATCCAGGCTCCAAGAGCATCGCGTTTCCCTGACCTTGGCTGGGGTCACAGGGTCAGAACATCAGGGAAGGGCGAGGCGGGGGCGGCGTGGAAGCAGAAATGGAGGCCCACGTGCCCGATGTCTAAATATTCCAGTTGTAAATCAACCTAAGGGATCGCTGAACACAAAGCGTTCTGCCCTCGCACCCTGACAAACCCATTTTCATAACAACCTGGCCGTCGGGGTTTGAATTTAGAATTTTAAACGCCTCAGAGTTCCGTGCGGGGGTGTGGCGTTGTGGGGACAGGTGGCCCCTCTCGCCAGGCTGCCCCTGTCTCTTCTGACTCCAGCCTGCACCAGAAGGGGCCTCCTGGGCTCACATGCAGACACCCCGCCCTCGCATCTGAGCTCCAACCACGGTGCCAGAAAGGAACCCCCCCCCCAAACTTGGCAGGGCAGAGCCTGGAGGAGGGCTTGAGACCAAGAGGGAATTCCAGAACACTCAAGTGTGGCCTAGGAAGGGTGCATAGGCTCCAGCTGGGCACTGACCCTTGGCCCCTGGGGACCCCTTGCTCTAGCTCCAAAGAGGGACACCTAAAGCGTGGGGCAGGATTCCCCATGGCCAAGGACACTGCTGATTATTATTTTCTTGGAATCAACAACATGTTAGTTGGAGAAGCAGACTCTCATCCCCCGTTTTCAGGTGGTGAGATGGCTCAGAGAGGGTAGACACCTGCCGGAAGTCCCACAGCAATGGAATTCGAGGCAGAACAGGAACGGGTACCGGTCCCCGGCTTCTGTGTTAGTCCCCCTTCATCCCTGCCCACGTGTACACATAACACACCCCTCAGCTTCTCCTCCGCTCTCCCCGGTTGTCTCTCTGGACTCTGACCCCTCCCCGGGATTGAGTCCAGCTAAGGACCAAGAGCTGTTTGAGGGCAGCTAGAACTGTTGCAGGCACCAGGAGAAAGGACTCTTGCCCTCGGAAGGTGTTCAAGGCAGTCTCCTAAATGGCATCTTTCCACTGGCTGAAGGCTCCGGGACCAAGTCGCTCCTGAGTTGGGCCCCTGAGGCCTGCCTGCCTTAGCCAGCCCCACTTCCCCTCCTACCTGTCCCTGTGGGCCCGCCCTAGTATCTTGCAGTTCATGGAAAAAATGCCGCCCCTCACTCTCCTGGCATATCCTGTCCTCATCATCACCATGGCCTCGTCTTCCTCCTCCCCTGGCTCATCATGTCAGCCAACACCTCCTCCAGGATGCCTTCCCTGATCACCCTCTCCCCCTAGGACCTACCCCTCAGTGTGTGGAGTAGGGCTCAGTTTTCTCCCAGGACAAGGGGCTGCAGAGGAAGAGAGAGGCCAAAGCCTTGGGTGGAGGGCAGACAGCAGGAGACAGCAGCTGCAACCATGGTTACTGTGAACATTTTACCTGTTTGTTAGTGCCTCCCCTTGCATCACTCCGGCTCAGACGCATCTGGTCTGAGCACAGGGAAATGAGGCCACCAGGCAGGATGCGGAGAAGAATCTCAGCAGGAGAATGCACACCCCCTCTGACCAGAGTCCCACATTTTGAAGGAACACAATGCTCAGTAGCATTCATAGGGTGCCTAGCCACCAGTGGGCACCCTCCGTTAGAGCCTCCCGCAGCCAGGATCTCAGGACATCCCCTCAGGAGCCCTAGGAGGGAGCTGCTGACTTGTGTCTCATTTCACTAGTGGGGACACTGAGGTTCGGAAGAGGGAGATAATTTAGTGGTGGAGCTGGGAGACTTTTGCCTTGAGCTACTGGTGATAAGAACTAAGGATCCAGGTGCGGCTCTCTATCGAATGACTTGGGAGATGCCCTCGATGAGCTCTTAGGCAAACAGAGCCACTACATGAGTGTGGACTGGAGCCCAGCGAGTGTGTGGACACGTGAGGGGTCCCTGACCTCGTGTCTCGTCACACCAGCCTCACACAGCCACACCAGGATCAGTCAAGAGGATTAAGGGGGGGGTTGCTCCTGGGAGGCTCAGTCGGTTAGGCATTTGACTTCGGCTCAGGTCGTGATGCCGGGGTCCTGGGATCGAGCCCCACATCAGGCTCCCTGCTCAGAAGGGAGCCTGCTTCTCCCTCTGCCTCTGCCTGCTGCTCCCCCTTCTTGCGCTCTTGCTTTCTGTCTCGAATGAATGAATGAATGAATGAATGAATGAATGAATAAAAGAGGATGCCGTGTGGGGCCTGGTGGGCTCAGTCAATAGAGCATGCGACTCTTGATCTTGGGGTCATAAGTTCGAGCCCCACTTTGGGTGGAGTCATTACTTAAAAATAAGATCTTAAGAAAAAAAAAGAGGATGCAGATTTCTTAAATAGCTTTATTGAGGTATAATTTACATGCCATACAATTCACCTGTTTTTGGTGCACAGCTCAATGATTTTTAGTATATTTACAGAGTTGTGCAACCATCATCACAGTCTAATTTTAAAATGCTTCCAGCACCCCAAAAAGAAGCCTCGTGATGATGCGGATTTTCAAGCAGAGCCTCTGACCAGCAGTCAGCGAGCCATCAGCGTTTGCCATGATTATTATCGTAAAAGATAAAATGTTTACAATGGTGGTCCCCAGGTGTTGGGATGATCATGGTTTTTTATTTTCAAACGTTTTGTGTATTTTCTGGATATGTTTTCAAAGGCAGAACATATGATTTTTACAAGCAGGAGGCAAAAGAGAAATCTATTTCCATCTTGAAAATAGAAAGTCATCAACACTTGCAAGGGAAGGAGGGAAAGAAGGAAGGAAGGAGGAAAGGAGGGAAGGAGGGATGGATAAGGAGGAAGGAAAGATCATTGCTTTTTTTTAGTAGGGAAATTGGTTGCCGAGGAGAAATTTGCACTCGGAGTCCAGAGCCCAGGCGCCCTCCTACCCAGTCACCAACTTGCGCCATGACCTTCGGCAAACTCTTCCCTGCCTTGTGCCTCAGTTTCCACACCAGTACAATGAGGGTGATGGTGAGAAAACTAGAGGAGCTCATCTTCATTTTTTTAAAAAGATTTTATTTATTTATTTAAGAGAGAGTGTGCGTGAGCACAGAGGGAGAAGGAAAAGCAGATTCCCCGCTGAGCAAGGAGCCCAATGGAGGACTCGATCCCAGAATCCTGGGGATCATGACCCAGGCAGATGCTTACCCAACTGAGCCACCCAGGCGCCCCAAGGAGCTCATCTTCAAATCATTCTTTTGGCCAGCAGGGCTGCCAAGTGCCGAGTTCCAGCTACATGCCCTGATCCATGCTGGGTACTGGGGCCACTGTGGAAAAGAGGACCAAGCCAGTCCCTGCTCTCAGGACATCAGAGGATCAGGGGAAGCCAGGCCAGGACTGCCCTAAAATATTCCAACCTCAGCTGGAAAGGCATGGGCTGTGTGAAGTGGGCATGCCTGGGGCCTCCTGGGGCAGCGGGAACAGAGAGGGATTTGTTGCCTGGAGGATGCCTCACCTCCTCCCCACTGTATTTCTTGGCCCACCCCCTCCCTCGCCTCCACCCCAGCTCCATGCTTCAGAGGGCACCTCAGAGCCCGCCTGCCTCCCTTGCCTTCCGCTTTCAGGGGCAAGATTTGGCTGGAAGTATCCCGGCACACCCGCCCGCTCTTCCAGCCGGCCCCCAGGAGACCCACCTTCCAACTCCCTCCCTGCTGCATCGTCTGGTGGGAGCCCAGCCTGTGTTCTCAGTTTTGTTCAGCAAGTTACGTTATTTATAATCGTGATAGCTGCCATTTCTTCAGGCATCAAGATATGGGAGCCTCAGAGCAACCCATTTTACCAATGTGGAAACTGAGGCTCAGAGAGGTGTGGTCACTTCCCCACAGGCACACAGATCCTGAATGGCAGCTCTGACATTCAACGCCAGGCCTGTCTGGCCTCAGAGCCCAGGAAATAGGAGACTTAGAAGGAAGCAGCTGCTGGGTGCGCGCCAGACCAAGCTGGCTGCTCGCTGGTGTTTGCATTCAACAGGACCTGGGAAGCAGGGTCCCCCCTGAGCTTTGGCCCCAGATCTCAGGTCCTAGAGTAGAGTAGGGGAGGGTCGCTCTGGGCCTTTGGCGCACTTTCTCCAGACCCCTGTGGGTAAGACGGTGTCAATTCAGACAGGGAGCATGTGGTCCATGGAAGCCTCGAGAGGTGTTTACTTCATCCTCCCTGTGCTTCAGGTTTGAAAGCGCCTCTGCAGATGGCAAGGCAAGGCCTCCTCGGGAAACCACCATCTGTCCAGAAGGAGTAGGGAAAGCTGGCAGGCCACCATGCACCCCTCCCACATGCCTCCCAGGGCTGGTGGGCTCAGCACACTCTTCTCGGTCCTCCCTCAGCCTAAGCAGGAGCTGGGTGGGAGGTGCGGGGTGGCACTGGCTGGAGGCCAGACAGGGCTGAACCCCCACTTTAACAGGGCGCCGTGTGTCCAGGCGGAAGGCAGGCGCCGTGGGGGGTTCGGCCATGCTTGCTCTCTTGAGCGCTGCCTGAGCACCCACCACGGGCCAGGCCTGGGGTGGGCTCGGGAATCCGGCAGGGAGCAAGGCTCTCAGTCCGGACGTGTGAACCGGCCAGTGCTCTTTGCTGCCTGCCCAGGCGTGGGGCCCAGGTCCCCTCTCAGGCACCTCTCCCGTCACAGCTCCCTGCGCCTCTCTGGGCCTCTGTCCCCTCCTCTAGACAATGATGGGAGAATGACATGGTCTCTGAAAGCTTCTCCTAGGTGGGCATCATTTGCACCTAACCTTTCGTGGTCAGAATCCCGAGACCCGAGTCAGGGCCCGGAGGAGGCGAGCAGAGCGTTCTGTGGGATCTCGCGTTCCTTGCTGAAATTTGGGAACTCTCCGAGAGAGGGGACTGAGAACAGGCGGCAGTCCGGGCAGCCCCCCCGGAGCTGCTGAGCGCCTACTAGCTACCAGGCCCAGGCTAAGCTCTTTGCATGAAAAGCCTCCACAGACCTTCTTGCATCCCACGTGTGGTCGTGGCTGATGTCCAGTTTCTATGATGCTGGTTTGCAGCTACCAGAGACACCAGAGAGTGAAGCACCTTGCCCAGACTGTAGAACGGCTTTAAGGCGGGATTCGAACCCAAGGCCTCTGCCTGGCATTGGCTCCCGACCAAGGGAACATGAAAGTGACACAGGATCATGTTTAAAATCCAGGTTCCCTCTCCCCCACCCCTGGCCCACTAGATCCTAACCCAGCATATCTGAGGAACATGCATTTTGATAAGCTGTACCTGTGGACCTCGCTCTGAGAACCTGGGCTGTGACAGAGATGGGACCTTTCCCCTCCCAGGCACCCCCCCTCCCCACCCTGGCCCCGAGAGATCCTGGTCTGAGGAGGGGCTCTACTCCCACACATAGCCCTGCCCCTCTAATCTCTGCTTCCCATAAGCTGCTTGGCCTTTAAGTAGCCCTGGGGAGGCAGTGACTTGGGGAGGCCTGGCCCAGACCCCTGACCACCCCTTCAGCTGGGCCCTGGGCTCCCCGTACCCTCTATGCGTCACCTCATTGGCCTCCACCTGTAGGTCGGCTGGGGCTGAGCGGGCCTATCTGTGCAGGGAGGGGGGCTCTCAGGGAAGAGCTCCAGGGAAGGTCCATGTCTCTGCGTGGGGGGCTTTCTTTTTTTTTTTTTTTAAAGATTTTATTTATTTATTTCACAGAGGGAGAGAGATCACAGGAGACGGAGAGAGCAGGCAGAGAGGGAGGGGGAAGCAGGCTCCCCGCTGAGCAGGGAGCCCGATGTGGGCCTCCATCCCAGGACCCTGAGATCATGACCTGAGCCGAAAGCAGAGGCTTTAACCCACTGAGCCACCCAGGCGCCCACGTGGGGGGCTTTCTGTGGGGAGGCCCATCCTTCCCAGCCCCTCCTGTAGTTTCCATGGCAACTGCTGTTGCCATGGTATTGCTGGGTGAGGAGCGGGTGGGGGAAATGGGGGACCCCAGGCCCCCATGCCCACCCGAGCCTCTGCAAGAACAGATGTCCTATCGACGCAGTCCTGGGGGTTCCCAAATACTAGCGAGTCACCCCCAGAGGAGCGAGTAAAGGATGGGAGGGGTGGAGACAGGAACTGCCTCCCCCCACCGCCCCCTGAATCCCCTCCTTCTCTGCGCTGCCTGGTGTATTTCCTTAGCACGTGTCACACTGCACTGCATTATCTGTTTACTTGTCTGTCTCTCCCACCGCACTGCGAGCTCCTCCTCCGGGTAGGGAGCTGTCTGACTCATTGCATCGCATCCCCAGGGCCCAGCACAGGGCCTGGCACAGAGCAGTTGCTTCCAAATTGTCCGAGATGGAACTTAACTGAATTACATAAAAAGCCAAGTCTGGCTTTTTGGGTTGAAGGAGGAGCAGAGTTCGACAGGGAACTTCCCAGTCTCTGGAGCCCCACAGGCTTTGGGTTTGAATCCGAGCTCGGCCATGCCCATCCAGGTGACCTTGGACAAGTCACTTCACCTCCGAGCCTCGGTTGCTTCACCTGTAAAATGATCGTCTCCATGTCAGAGCCCTGTTTTGAGGGCCAGGGGATTCAGTCAGCATTTATCAAGCGCCTCTTACATGCTAAGCCCTGGGCTAGACAGTGGGATCCAGTGGTAAGCAGAAAGATGCTGGTCCTGACCTTCTGAAGCTCCGTCTTGCAGAAATGAAAACTGCTTGCCTAGCACCTGGAAATGATGAATAAAGGCAGGATTTGTCATCCTTCTCCTTCCCCATAGAAGTAGCTGACTCCTTCCTATGGGCCTCTCATCTCCCCAGAGGAGGGGTGGGGCAGGAAGAGGTCTCCCCAGGGCCCAAGCGGAGGCCTTGAACCCAGGCGCTTGGGCCTACTCTGTTGTGCCTGGAACCCTCCTGGCCGGGGAGTGGGAGATGGGAGGTGGTGCAGGAAGCTGCGCGGTCCAGGTCAGGCTCTGGGCTGGGGGTGGGAGACCCGGGTTCTTCTCAGGCTCAGTCCAAGTCCTGCAGGAGCTTGAATGTCTTTCCCATTCTTGGGCCTCCATGTGCCTCTCCATGCATGAGGTGGCCAGCTGGATCCCTCCGGCCCCTCAGGCTGTAGCCTGCTCCCCGCTTCCCCACGTCCTGGGGATCCCATGACTGCAGTTCCCTGGTCCCTGAAGAGACCTCCGCCCTCATGCTTGCGCTGGCCTGGGTGGGGCAGAGGGTGGGGTGGATGGGAGAAGAGCTGACAGCGCGAAGAATCGGCACCCACGAGAGCTGGCCAAAGGACTGCTGAGGTTGACATTGGCACAAGCAGATGGCTGGGGCATAGACATCTGGTCTGGGGCAGTGACTCGGGGACCCCTCAGGTCCCGTCTTTCAGAGACTGGGTCTGCGAGGGACTGAAGCACAGGGAGCTCTCACAGCAGAGTCAAACAGATCTGCGTCCGGAGTCTGCTCTGCTGGATACTGACTGCGCAGCCTGAACACCTCTGAGCTTCAGTCTCCTCAGCTGGAAAATGGGGATAATAACAGCCCCCACCTCACAAGGCCATTGGGCGGAGTCCATGAGATATTGCCCACAAAGAGCCTGGTGTGCAGTAGGCACTGAAGAAGCATAAATTCCCTTGCCTCCTCCTTCCACCCCCCACCTCCCCCCCCATCCTCAACCCCAGCCAGATGGGGCCCCTGGGAAGGGGAAGTGAGATGCTGCCCTTCCCCCACAGCGGAAGGGAGAGGAGAAGGTGCAGCTCCGTTTCCTTGAGATCCACTCTGGCCACTGGACGCTTGGGCAGGCGGGGCACCCCACACTACAGTTGAATGGTGGTGACTGGGTTGGCACAGGGACTTCTTGTTGGCCCAGAGCCAACACAGAGCATACCTGAGAGAGATCTGGGGGTTATTGGTTTCCTGGAAGCTCATATGCATAAATCTGTGACCCAGGGTACTGGGGGGGGGTCCTTTCTACCTCTCTCCCCCCGGATGCCGTCTCCCCTCAGTGACCTGAAACCCTTGGGCTAAAGTGTGGTGGGCACTTTGGGAGAGTGTTGGGACTCCCAAGGGCGGGACAGGTGCCTCCAGGACAGAGAAAGACTATTCAGGCCTTGACCCTCCTCTCACTCCCAACTCATTCCAGGGACTTCCTGCCCCGAGGGTCGGGCATCGTCACCCGACGCCCCCTGGTCCTGCAGCTGGTCAATGCCACCACAGGTACGCGCTCTCGTCCACCAGCAGCCCTACCGGGCCTCTCCAGCCTCCCCGCTCTGTTCCCAAGGAGAGGTCCGGCCCAGCCGCTGAACTTGCTTGCTGTGTGACTTTGGCCCTGGATTCCCAGTCTGCAAGTGGGGATAAAAATGCGTAATGGAGACGTGGCGTTGTTGTGGGCAGGGAGTGTTTGGGGGGTTGTGGGTGGGTTCCAGGTTAAGATGCTTACCGGTAACTTCACCGTTCTTCCCCAACCCCTCATTCTGGGGCAGAATATGCCGAATTCCTGCACTGCAAGGGGAAGAAATTCACCGACTTCGAGGAGGTGCGCCTGGAGATCGAGGCCGAGACCGACCGGGTCACTGGCACTAACAAGGGCATCTCGCCAGTGCCCATCAACCTCCGCGTCTACTCGCCGCACGGTGAGGAGACGTGGCCCCGCCCCGGGCCTCCTGGCCCCCCTGCTTAGCTCCGCCCCCACAGCCGCCCCGCTCCTCTGCCCATCCTACCCCAAGCTCCACCCAGTCATGACTCCGCCCACCGCTGACCACGCCTCTAATCCCCCCCCCAACACCCTGCGGCCCCCCTGCCCTCGCTTTAGCTGCGCGTTTCCCTAATCCCGTCCACCTGCCCCGGCTTCCCAGCGGATCCTCTCTAACCGGCCCTGTTCCTTAATCCGCCCGCCCACGGCCACGCCCCTCGCCTTGAGCCCGCCCTCTCGCCACCCTGTCCAGTGCTGAACCTGACACTGGTGGACCTGCCCGGAATGACCAAGGTCCCGGTGGGGGACCAACCTCCTGACATCGAGTTCCAGATCCGGGACATGCTTATGCAGTTCGTCACCAAAGAGAACTGCCTCATCCTGGCTGTGTCCCCGGCCAACTCCGACCTGGCCAACTCCGATGCTCTCAAGGTTGCCAAGGAGGTGGACCCCCAGGGTAGGTTCCTGAGGGCAGCAGAAGTGCAAGGCCCTGGGTCTCTACTTGCAGTGCCAGGAGGAGCCGCTCTGTGAGGAGGCAGGCGGTGGGTGAGGGAGGGTGCGGGTAGGGAGACGGGCGGAGCGGGTGGCCGTGGGCGTGCACGCGGTCTCGGGTGTGAGGGCGAGCGCAGATGCAAACGCCCCTCTCCTGCGGCCCCCCAGGCCAGCGCACCATCGGGGTCATCACCAAGCTGGATCTGATGGACGAGGGCACAGACGCCCGGGATGTGTTGGAGAACAAGCTTCTCCCCCTGCGCAGAGGTGGGCAGGCCCCTCCCCTGACCCACTGCTCTGCCCCTCTCCTTCACCCCACCCTGTGCAAGGCTGCTTGCCCCTGACCTCGACCCCCGTCCACAGGCTACATAGGGGTGGTGAACCGGAGCCAGAAGGACATTGATGGCAAGAAGGACATCACGGCCGCCTTGGCCGCTGAGCGCAAGTTCTTCCTCTCCCACCCATCCTACCGCCACTTGGCTGACCGCATGGGCACACCCTACCTGCAGAAGGTCCTCAACCAGGTGGGAGCTCAGGCCTGGGGAAAGCAGCATGGGGACAGAATCATTCAAATGGGGTGAGGTTGACCCACAGAGGCGTCCTCATCGTGGGTGTGATGACGGGAGGCAGTGGGGAAAGCTGTATGGGTAGGGGCGGAACTGGGGACTCTGGGCACCAGAGACCTGACACACTCCAGCTCTCTGAACTTGACAGTTACCCTGCGGGAGGCCTAAACTCAGAGGGGACAAGGGGGCAGCCCTCCAGCCATCCCCGCCCCACACACATTTTATTTGGTTCTCCTGGTGTCTAGAAATCAGGTAATTTCAAATAATAATCTAGACTCCCAGTTTCTATTGAAAATTGCTTGGGGCGCCTGGCCGGCTCAGTTGGTAGAGCACGTACTCTTGATCTCAAGGTTGTAAGTTTGAGCCCTGCAATGGGTATAGAGATTATGTAAAAATAAAATCTTTAAAAGAAAGAAAGAGGAAGGGAGGGAGGGAGGAGGGAAGGAAGGAAGGAAGGAAGGAAGGAAGGAAAGGGGGGGAGGGAGGGAGGGAAGAAAAAGAAAGAAAGAAAATTGCGTTGCTCATTCATGAATTCAGTTCATACACCCACGGTTTGCCAGGCCCCGGCCCCAGTGGCTTTGCTTCTCGTGGGCAGGATTATGGCAGCCTTCTACTGCTTCCAACCTCACCACATCCGCAGGTCCCCTGGCATCCTGGCCCCTGCTTGGCCCTCCAGGCATCTGGGTTTGTGACCATGGCCTTAACCCCTGTCTCCCTCTACTCCCCCCGACCCCACCCCCCAGCAACTGACCAACCACATCCGGGACACACTGCCGGGGCTTCGGAACAAGCTGCAGAGCCAGCTCCTGTCCATCGAGAAGGAGGTGGAGGAGTACAAGAACTTCCGGCCTGATGACCCAGCCCGCAAGACCAAGGCCCTGCTGCAGTGAGGCCCGCCCCGGCTCCTGACTCCCCAGCTCCGAGCTGCCTCTCAGCACAGGGCTCGCCCAGGGCTCCCTCCACGAGGTGGCTGCAGCCCCTCATGCCGTCCCCCTCTCTCCGCCCCCCAGGATGGTCCAGCAGTTTGCCGTGGACTTTGAGAAGCGCATCGAGGGCTCAGGGGACCAGATCGACACCTACGAACTGTCCGGGGGAGCCCGCATCAACCGGATCTTCCATGAGCGCTTCCCCTTTGAGCTAGTCAAGGTAGGACAGTCTCCCCAGGCCCCGGGGGAGGGGATTTGCTTAGCACTACTTGCCCTGGCCCTCCCCAGGACTTTCACACGTACTTTTGCCGACCTGGCGCCCAACCCTGGGAGGGGGGCATCAGTCTTCGCCTTCCGGGGAGCAGGAAGGCCCTGACCAGCTGTCTCTTGCTCTCCTACACAGATGGAATTTGATGAGAAGGAGCTCCGAAGGGAGATCAGCTACGCCATCAAGAATATCCACGGCATTAGGCACGTATTGGGACCGGGGAAGGGGGCCGAGCCCTGGAAGGCAGGGGGTCTGGTGCCAAGGCACAGGGAGAGATGAAGGGAGCCGCCCTCGGGAAGGACCAAGAGCCCTGGTCTCCAGTCCCCTCCACCCTTTCTGGCTCCCAGCTCAAACAGGCTCGAGCTGGGGGAGGTGGACTAGAGCCCCGGGCCACCCCCTCCCTGCAACTGTCCTCCTTTGCTGTCCCTGGAAGCAGGGCCTGGAGGCTGGACCAGCTGGGCAGAGCCCAGGACATAGGTGGCTGGGGAAGCATCCTCTGGGCTTGGGCCCCCTGCCCATCCTCAGGATGAGACAGCCTCCCCCAGTCCTCTCCAGGAGGTACCAAACCACTGGGGAGAGCCTGGAATGGAGCAGCTAGTATCGGTCTGTGTCCTTTTAGGATGGGACAGGGCCTCTCAACCCTCCAGACCCTCCCGTAGTCTCATTAGCCCTGAGTGGGCCCCAGTCCACACCATTTCCCTCCTTTTAGCAACCCCACTGCCTTTGGAACAGGAAAGGGGACTGGAAAAAAGACGACTGTTCCTTAAAAGCTTAGCCCCCTTTAAGGACCCAGACCCACACTGTTCATTCAACAAGAAAATTTTAAAGCACCTGCCATGTGCAAGGCAGTGAACAAGACCAAAATATCCCTGCATTTATACAGGTTCAATTCCAAGGTTTGGTATGGAAATGACAGACTGATAACGGCATTGGCCATGACACAGGAAAAAAAAAAAAATCTCTCTCCTGATCTTAAAATAAAATCTTTTATCCCCAGAAAGGCTCTTAAAGAGAACCCAGTTTGGCAGTTTTCATACCATTTCTGGCCATAGCACCTTTCGTACGAAAAGAATCTTCAGAGGAAGCAGGACATACAGGACAATTATAAGCAGAGCCTCAGTGGGAAGTCCTTCATTAGAATCCCTCCCGCCCGTTTTACAGATGAGGACACTGACGCCCAGAGAGGGGGAGTGGGAGGACCCCACGGGCAGAGTTCAGGGGGTCGGGCAGGGCCCTGGCCTGGCACTCCTGGCAGGAGCTGACCTGTGACACTGTGCCCTTCTCCCGCTCCGCGCGTTCAGAACGGGGCTCTTTACCCCAGACATGGCCTTTGAGACCATTGTGAAAAAGCAGGTGAAGAAGATCCGAGAACCGTGTCTCAAGTGTGTGGACATGGTTATCTCGGAGCTAATCAGCACGGTTAGACAGTGCACCAAGAAGGTAACCCGGTGGCCCGGGCCAGCCCCCCCCACCTCTGCCCCCTCCCGCACTGCTGTCAGGCGCTCCTTCCCCCACACCCCCCACCGCCTCCTCGGTAGCATGTACAGACCTCGGCGGGGTGGGGGAGGCAGGCCACCACAGACCAAGACAGGGGGCCTCTCTGAGGGGGGCTTGCCCACCCCCTGGCCCCAGGCGCAGGGATTAGACATCGATAAGACAGGTGTGATGGCGGCTGTTCATTCTCAGAGCCCACCTAGAGCTCCTCCGGCTCAGGGAGAATAGGCCTGGAGGGACCCTGAGCCCTCTTCTAGCTTTGGGGGTCCCCTTAGGACCCTTCCAGGGAAGGGTCGCGGGGACACCTTGGCCCCGCAGACAGGTGAGACACGGGGCCTTCTTGGGTGCTGCTCTGGGGGTCTGGATGGCTAGAGGGGTGCAGAGGACCTAGGTCTAGCAGGTACCCTGGCTCCCCACTGTCTTTCATCCTCCCCATTCTCACCCCAGCCTCACTCAGGACTCTCACGCAGGACCCTGCCCTTCCCTTCCATCCATATCCAACCTTCCAAGCACAAAGCCCTCTTCCATGTGTTACATCATCTGAGCTTCACAGAGCCTCCCAAGGAGGGCAGGGCAGGGAGGATGGCACCCATGTCACAGCAGGAAAACTGAGGCTTAGGAGATCAAGTGACTCGTCCAAGGTCATAGATGTTAGCAGGTGGCAGAGCTGTTACTCGAAGCCAAGCCTTTGGACACCAAATCTAGTACTTGTTTGATTCCACCCCCAGCCTCCCTTCCTTTCCTCTCCCCACTGCTGCCCTGGCCCCTCTCTACCACCACTTCCACTCTCTCTGTCTTTCCTCTTCTCTCTTTCTGTCTTTCCTAGCTGAGTTCCTCCAGACCCTTTTGGAGGAGAGGCAAAGGATGCCCCTTGAAGAGAAAGGGAAGGGCAGGAGTAGAACAGGGAGCTGGAGAGTGGCAGCTACACTGCAACTCCAGGAGGCATCATCTGTACCATGGTCTATGCAGATGGAGCCCCCTGGAGTTGTGCAGTGCACAGCCTGGGCAGCTGGATGCAGCGATCCTGGTGGAGGTAGGGAATCATGCTAGGCTTTGGAGTCAGGATGAAGTGAATGCAGGAGGTGCTGGCAAACCTTGAATTGAACAGAATGGGTGGGTGGGGTCCTGGCCTGGGTCAGCCCTTTAGGAGGACCCAAAGGCTGTGACAAAGATAGCATTGGAAAAGACAGAGAGGATGGGCTCAGTGTAGCTGAAGAGTGGGGGTGGGGGAGCCCCAAGCCCTGGGAAGAGGATCTGAACTCAGTAAGGGGCCTTGTACGGAGCAGAGGCTTGGTCCCTCAGAAGCCCCCCACCCCATACCCACAGAGCCTTGGGGGACACTTGGCAGCCCCTGGGAGGTGCCGACCCCGGGTGGCGGTAGGGAGGGCCGGTCCCACACTCACATTGTCTTCTGTTCTCTCTCTCTTTCTCTGTGTCGGTGTCTCTCTCTCTTCCCCCATGCCCGTGCCATCCTCCACTCCCGAATCCTGGCTCTGCTTGGCTTTCACTCCCCTCCTTCTCCCCACCTGCCCACGGCTGCTCCTCCTCCTGTCCCCTCCTCCTCCCCGGGTGCAGGACGGGCCTCTTCACACCTGACCTCGCTTTTGAAGCCACAGTGAAAAAGCAGGTGCAGAAGCTCAAAGAGCCCAGTATCAAGTGTGTGGATATGGTAGTCAGTGAGCTCACGGCCACCATCAGAAAGTGTAGCGAAAAGGTATGACAGCCGCCAGGGCGGGGCTGGGCCTGGCCGTCCCTTCCTCATGGCCATGGCCTCCCGTGGGCGGAACCATCTGCTGAGCAGGCCTGACAGCTTCCCGGCCACCCACGTGGACCCAGACGCCTGTGCTGGCTGGGTGATTCTGGGCCCTTAGGTTTCGTGCCAGCTTATAACCCTGGGTCTGCTTACACTTGCAATCCTTTTAGGCCCCCATCTCTGCTGGAAGATTTGCTCCAACCTGAGCATCCTCAGCGGCCCCTTTTCACCAAGAATGAGAATGGTGACGATGATGAGAAGGGGATGGCTGGTATTTTTTGAGCAGCTATTATGTGCCAAGCACTGAGCTCATCTTTGTTAACTGACTTAAGCCTCCCAACAACCCTGAGAAGCGGGTAATGTCGTCCCCATTTTACAGATGAATCAACCGAGTCTCAGAAAAGAAGAGCAGAGTGGGATTCAGACTGAGGGAAGCTGGGGGAATAGATCTGGGATCCAGGCCTCTTGGGATGGGGGAAGCCATCCCAGTTCCTCAAAACCAATTTGCCTAAAAGCATCTTGGATTACTCACTTTATGGTAGTCCATACGCATTCGACAGGGTCAGCCTCTTTTGGGTCTGTGACCTTTTTAAAGGCCTTCTTCCTGTTTGTCTACTTTTGGGCATTCTGAGGATTTTTAGCCAGATCTTCCGAAGGCAGTTCTTCCCAGGGGCGTACATGAGAATCAGGTGCCTGGGGGAGCCTTTCCAGGATTCTGATGCCCCTGTCCAGCAAGCTGATTCAGAATCTCAAAGCCCAGCCTCACCTGTACTTGAAAAGGCTCCCTATGCTGGGTGGTAGGGACACTTCTGCCTTCACTGCGTGTTGCAAATAAGTCTCACGGGTTTCGTGGCTCGTGTGTCATCAGTCACGTGCATCCCTTTCCTTATCCTGTCTCACTTTACCCACTTTTGTGCCTCATGTGGACACCCCCTCCAAATCTAAGTAAATTAGCATCTAAGCCATGCCAGTTCCAAGTGCAATAAACCCTGGGCTGGACTCCCCACTGCATTAGTATTGACCGTGACATCTGGGTCACCATCCCACTGCCCCTTGAGTACTGGGCGACACAATCTTACTTTTGTTAAACTTTAAAGAACACCAAGTTTATCTTAAACTGCCTCAAATCTCTTTACAAACGAAGACAGGACATAACTACATTTTTTTAAACTTTGGTTTTTCATTATAAAACTAATACTTTCTCAATTTTAAACATTGGGGAAATGCCAAAGCTTAAAAAGAAGGCAATAACCCTTCCTTCCCAGGAAGCCACTACTGAGATTTTTGTATGTTTCTTGCAAGTATACTCCTTTTAAAGAAATGAAATTATCAGTATTGATTTTGTTCTGATCGTACACAATTGTTACAAAAACACTCGAACAGCCCAGAGAAAGCAAGTCCCTATAATCGTATAACTCTAAAGATAAGGACTCAGCTTCCTAACTAACGACAAATATACGCCAGCTTTAATCTAAATGAGATCATACTATACACACTGATTCTGGAACTCTCTTTTACTGATCAGTGTGTAATGGAATCCTTTTTTTTTTTTAAAGATTTTTATTTATTTGACAGAGAAAGAGAGAGAGATCACAAGTAGGCAGAGAGGCAGGCAGAGAGAGGAGAAAGCAGGCTCCCTGCTGAGCAGAGAGCCCGATTTGGGGCTCGATCCCAGGACCCTGAGATCATGACCTGAGCCGAAGGCACAGCCCAACCCACTGAGCCACCCAGGTGCCCCTGGAATCCTTTACATAACTGTAAGAAGATCTACCCTTGAACTACTGAATCATACTGCACTGTAGAAATGTACCTTGATCTATATATCCAATATCCTATTGACATTTCCATTGTTTCAAACTTTTTTCTTTCTTTTACAAACAGTGCTGCAGTGACCAACCTTACAAATGTATTTATAGTATGCATCCTGCTGTTTCTTTAGGGAAAATTTCTAGACAGACAATAGCCAGTCAGTGGACATGAACATTCACGATGTGGGTAACTTCCCCACTTCCCCCACATTGCCCTCTAAAAGTTTACCGGTTTATTCCTCCAAATCTTTTTTTTTTTCTTGCCTTTTTTTCCTAAGGTTTATCTGTTTATTTTGAGAGTGGGGGAAGGGGCAGACGGAGAGAGAGAAAAAAAAATCCCAAGCAGACGCCCTGCTGAGTGCAGAGCGGGACATGGGGCTCAGTCTCATGACCCTGAGACCGTGACCAGAGCCAAAATCACAAGTTGGACCCTCAACTGACTGAGCCACCCGAACACCCCCTCCAAATCTTTTTTCTATACCTAGGTTTATTTTCCCTGTTAGGTAGTCACACTGTGAATATATTAGCATCCTGCTTTTTCTTTTAGTAACTCACATTTTGGGGGGGTATGTTACATAGTCTACATAAGCCTTTTTTTAGTGGTTGCATGATATTCTACTAAACAGATTTGTCATGATTTATGTAACCGTTTTTCTATTGGTGAACTTTTTTTTTTTTAAGATTTATTTTATTTTAGAGAGCGAGACCACGAGCTGGAGGGGCAGAGGAAGAGAAAGAATCTCAGGCAGACTCCACGCTCAGCGTGGAGCCCGATGTGGGTTCGGTCTCACAACCCTGAGATTAGGACCTGAGCCCAAACCAGGAATAGAACATTTACTTAATCTATTGTGCCACCCAGGCCATTTAAATTGTCTCTGGTTTTTCAATATTATAAATAATCTGGCAATGAACATCTTTTTTTTTTTTTAAGTAATCTCTACACCCAACATGGGGCTTGAACTCATCACCCCGAGATCAAGAGTCACACACTCTACCGACTGAGCCAGCCAGGCGCCCCTGAACATTTTTGCCTATACAAATGTTTATTTTTCTTTCTCCAGGATTTTTTCCTTAGGATAGATTCCTAGAAAACTGATTACTAGAATCAAACGTTTAAAAACTATCAAACAATCTGGCGAATTGCATTACAAAGGAAAGCAGCAATTATCGTAAATGGTAAGATTTTGGAAACCGCCCAGATATCCATCAAGAGAGGATCGATTATGTAAAGTGTCATGCAGTCAATGACAGACTATAGCTATTAAAAGGTCAAGGCATATTTATTTCCATTCACATGTCCCTCCACAATGTACTGTGGGAAAAAAGCAGGTTTCAGGAGACAATACAGTATTTGGGGGTGGAAATAATATGTGTAAATAATAAAATCCCAAAGGCATAGTCATCAAATTGCTAACCATTATGTTAAGAGAAGGCAAGGAAAATAGAAGCTTTTCCATTTCTACTTTGCAAACTTTAGTCTTACAGTGAGTCTAGATTTTTGTCAGCAGGGATATTGATAACAAAAACTTAAAAAAGAAAGCTTATAAATTATTTCTAAAAAATAATGTTGCCTTCTGATGTATTTAATGAGTAGTAATTAATTTTTTTTTTACATGGCAAAATTCATCCATCTTCTTTATTTTTTTTCTTCCCCAAGTCTTTTAAGTTTAGCAAGGCACCCTCCCAGAGGCTTCTAAATAGTCCATTCTAACTCTTCCTGGGCCTGCTGGGATTACAACTTTCCTCTCTGGATGCGATCTGGAGTTTAATGTCGCCCGTGGGATGTGCTGCTCAATCCTCCCAAGGACCCTAAGAGGGAAGGCGCTGTTACTGCCCCATTTTCCGCACGGAGAAACTGAGGCTCAGAGAGGTTGCAGCCACTTTCCTAAGGAGAGTGGGCAGGGCAGGGGCTGGCTTTGAAAGGAGAGTCACGTGGCTCCCGGGCCTGCGTCCTTGGCCACTCACTCTTGGGCTCCAAGCTGACCGCCCCACTCAGCCAAGGACTGAGAGAGAAATGTTCCCTTTTAAAAACTGGCTAAAAGTCCTGGAAAGGCTCAGAGACAGCCAGAATGGAAAAAGATGCTCAAAGGGAACAGAACTTCTCAAAGAGGCTGAGGCTGCCCCGTCATGTGTGACACGTGGAAAACTTGACAAATGTAACATCTGGAACTAGCGGGGGAATTGGCCAGGCTCTTTAGCAAATTGCTCCCCCTTCCCTCCTTCCCCTGCTCCCCCCACCCACCCACACACCCCCACCACAGCCCTGCCCTGAGAGGAAGTGGACCACCTCCTCTGAGAGGACCACCTCAGAGGAGGTGACTCAGTCCTGAATGTCTACCCCAAGTTGGAGGCTTCAAGGAGGAGTGGAGCCCCTCCTCGGGCCTCATGGGGCAGTGGTTCCACCAGGCCCGTCCAGCGCACGTTTGTTTGGAAGCCCCGGGTCTCAGGCTACTTCTCCCCCAGGTCCCCTGTGCTTGGCCACATCAGCCGCACCTTGGCATAGCCATGGGGTGGTCGGGGGTGAAGGGGGAGAATGAACCATCTGTCACGTCTGCCTCTCCTGGGCATCCAGGGCACCACTTTCTTCCCTACCCTCCTGCCTCTCCCCAAGCCCCCCCGCCCCCAGCTCCTTGGCCTCCATCTTGCCCTCAGGATCATGACCTGTGACCCAGGCACGCTAACCTCCAGGTCTCTTCCCACATAGGGGGATTCACCTGAGGGGCCTGACCCAAGCACGAGAAGGGGGACAAGACTGGTTCAAGATTTGCCTGACCTGGGTCCCACGTGACCACCAAGTGGGGAGGGCAGGCCGGCAGGACTCGGAGTTCCTGTGGGTGGGCTCCCCATCATCAGCTCCGCGAGGCCCCGTCCCCGAGGAGGAGCTGGTTTCATGACCCAGAGGGCTGGTGTCTACTCACCCTGGCAAGGAGGGCAAAGACATCCATTCTTCATTCATTCTCTCATTCCTTCAATCTGCCCTCTCTGAGCCACGGGCCTGGCCTGCCCCTGCCCCAGGGCAATGACAATCCAGTTGTGGGGAGGGGAGCCACGGAGAGGCCCCTAACCCAGCTCTTGGGGGTGGTCAGTCAGGGCAGGCATCCTGGAGGAGGTGGCATCCAACAGTCCTGCAGGGGAATGAAGCAGCATGGGCTTTGTCCAGAGCCCGGCTGAGATGAGGGCAGAGTTCACAGGCAAAGGGAGGAGGGTTTAGAGTAACTTCCCCTTCCTCTGCCTCAGTCGGTAAAAACTGGAGGGAAATTGGTACTGGTGAGCTCCTACCCCAAAGGAGTGGGGTAGAGACAAGTTGGCTGGGCAGATGCCGCTGGGGATGATGGTGCCAGGCCGGGGCATGCAAAGGGAGGCAAAACTGGGTGGATTCTACCAAGAGGGCCCGGGGCCCAGCTAGGCCCCCGCGGGGTACTGCTCATGCTGCTGGCACCCGTGTCCGCATGCCCCCCACCCCATGCCCTCGCATGCCTTACCTGTGGCTCCTGCATGTCCTGTATGTGCCTGCTGGTCTCCCCTGCCCCCTCCCTCAGCTCTGACCAGGGCTACTGCCTGTCCCCAGCCTGACTCAGGAGGCCAGCTGGCACCTCGGACCCTGCCCCCCCCCCAGATTCTTCCTGGATAGGAATCTCGAGGCTGTTCTCTGCCTGATTCCCCACCCGACCGTCCCTCCAAGCCTTTGGGAGGACAAGGGGTAGCCTTGGGGGTCAGCCAAAGCTTCTGGAGCAAATGGGCCCCCAAACAGAGGCCTCCACCGAATAGTCTGTTTCCCAGATGGCTGCCGCCAAGGTGGCGGAGACGCCGGGCCCCGTGGCATTTCTGCCCACGGGAACTGCCCTCCCCCCGAGCTTGCCCAAGTAGGCCGGTGAAGAGGGCCTGGAACCCGAAAGACCCTTGAATGGCCATTTGGAACCCACACTTCGGGGAAAGGGTGGCCGTGGCTTGGTGCCTTCAGCTTCCTGGGACCCCAGGCCTCTCTTCCCCCATCTCGGGCCTTCTGTGCGTCCTGCCACCCCACGCCGCTGGATCCCTGGATTCTGGTGGGGTGGGGGTGCTCCCCGCCCGTGCCCTCTGTGTACGTGGCTCTCTCCCCTCCCATCCCTCCCCAGCTCCAGCAGTACCCGCGGCTACGGGAGGAGATGGAGCGCATCGTGACCACCCACATTCGGGAACGCGAGGGTCGCACCAAGGAGCAGGTGAGCCCGCAGCACTCTGCTGCCCCCCACAGCCCTTCTCCTCCTCCTCCTCCCCCTCCTCCTCC
>LNAC01000009.1:2826479-2872796 GCA_002007465.1 Ailurus styani | reverse complement strand
CTATTTTGCCTCTTCTTGTCTCAGTCTCCCTTACACTTTCTCACCCCATACTCCCTGCTTTCTCATTGTGGTCAAATATATGTGACATAAAATTTGCCATTTTCACCACCTTTCAGGGTGGGGTTTAGTGGCGCGAAGCACGTTCAAACTGTTGTGCCGCCACCACCTGCGCCGTCTCCAGAACCTTTTCATCTTCCCCAAAGGAAGCTCTGTGCCATTAAACAGTGACTCTCCAGCTCCGACTCCCCCCAGCCTTTGCAACTGCTAATCTCCTTTGTGTATCTATGAATTTAACAACTCTAGCGATCTCGTATACGTGGAAATGTACAGCAATTGTCCTTTTTTTAAGGGTTTTTTTTTAAGATTTTATTTATTTATTTGACAGAGAGAGACACAGCGAGAAAGGGAACACAAGCAGGGGGAGTGGGAGAGGGAGAAGCAGGCTTCCCGCTAAGCAGGGAGCCCCATGTGGGGCTCGGTCAGGACCTAAGCCAAAGGCAGACGCTTAACAACTGAGCCACCCAGGTGCCCCAGCAATTGTCCTTTTGTGTCTGGCTTGTTTCACTTAGCATGGTTGTCTCAAGGTCCAGGTGTCAGAATTCCCTTCCTTTTTAAAAAATTATTTAAGTTCAATTAATTAATGTATAGTGTATTAGTTTCAGAGGTAGAGTTCAGTGATTCATCAGTTTTTTTTTTTTAAAGATTTTATTTATTTATTTCACAGCGGGAGAGAGATCACAAGGAGGCAGAGAGGCAGGCAGAGAGAGAGAGGGGGGAAGCAGGCTCCCTGCCAAAGCAGAGAGCCCGATGCGGGGCTCGATCCCAGGACCCTGAGATCATGACCTGGGCCGAAAGCAGAGGCTTTAACCCACTGAGCCACCCAGGCGCCCAGTGATTCATCAGTTTTATAACACCCAGTGCTCATTAATCACGTGCCCTCCTAATGCCCATCACCCCATCCCCCCACCCCCTCCCCTCTAGCAACCCTCAGTTTGTTTCCTATGATTAAGAGTCTCTTATGGTTTGTCTCCCTGTCTGATTTCTTGTTTTATTTTTCCCTCCCTTCCCCTCTGCTCTTAAGTTTTGTTTCTTAAATTCCACATGAGTGAAATCATATGACAATTGTCTTTCTCCGATTGACTTCTTTCGCTTAGCATAATAACCTCTAGTTTCACCCACGTCGTTGCAAATGGCGAGGTTTCATTTTGATGGCTGCATAATATTCCACTGTGTGTGTGTGTGTGTGTGTGTGTGTGTGTGTGTGTGTGTGTGTGTGTAAGTATACCACATCTTCTTTATCCATTCATCTGTCGATAGACATCTGGGCTCTTTCCATAGCTTGGCTATTGTGGACATTGCTTCTATGAACTTTGGGGTGCAGTTGGTCTTTCTGAATTCCCTTCCTTTTTAAGGAATATCTGAGTGATATTCCATTGCCCATATAGACTTTTATTTAGTCATTTATCAGATATTCATTCCTTCATTCACAAGCATAGTCACTGAATGGCGCCTCTGAGCTGTGAGGAGCAGAGACGAGCAGGCCCCCTCGCAGCAAGCACGAGGCTCATAGGCGAGTCCTCTTTACTTGTGCATCTCTCTATCATCCCTCTGTCTGTACCTGCCCCTGGCTCCCAATTCCTAGCCTCCATACTAACACACCCCTTCTCCATGATGGTGCTGTCCCCCGGTCATTCACATCTTCATTCGGATGTTGTGTATTCGAATCCTCACTGATCTCAAGTACAAAAGTGAGAATAAGATATTCAAAAATAATAAGATTGTCAATCGGTGTAGAAGTAATTAAATTACAGGTAAAGTGTTCCTTCATTCACTCTTCCCTGCCCCCAGTTCCTCCTACAAAATAACCATTATTAACAGTTTGGTGTGTTCCCTTCAAGGCCCAAGCATTTTGTTTTAAGATCTTACTTATTGGGGCACCTGGGTGACTTAGTCGGTTAAGCGTCTGCCTTCTGCTCAGGTCATGATCTCAGGGTCCTGGAATTGAGCCCCACACTGGACTCCCTGCTCAGCGGGGGGTCTGCTTGTCCCTCTACCCCTCCCCCCCACCTCTTGCACTCTCTCTGACTCTTAAATAAATAAGATCTCTTAAAAAAAGATCCAAAATATAAAAAATAAAAAAGATCCAAAAAAGATCCTGCCATATATTTTCCACTTTAAAAAAAAAATCTTGTTTATTTATTTGAGAGCGAGAGCGTGCGACAGCATGAGTCCGGAAGAGGGGCACAGGGAGAGGGACAAACAGACTCCCCACTCAGTGGGGAGTCAGACGTGGGGCTCTGTCCCAGGACCCTGGGATTGTGATCTGAGCTGAAGTCAGCCACTTAACCAACTGAGCCACCCAGGCGCCCCTTGGCATTTTTTCCCTAGACGTATACACATTCCAGATTCCATCTTAATCTTCAATAACCACAGTCCTGCTTCAATAACACAGTCCCGTGTGTCTTGCCTTTTTTCTCTAAAGATAATTGTAGTAGCTGACGTCTGTTGAGCACCCATTACATGTCAGACATGTGAGTTGCCCCATTTCATCATGCCTTCACCACTCCTAGGAGGCAGACACACTTCATCTGCGGAACTTGAGGCTCAGTGAGCACAGGCTTATTATGGGGAGCAGTGGAGCTTGGGTCTAAACCCGGCGGTGTGCATCAGGAATATTCCTCTGGTCACCACTCAGTTACAAATCCCATCACTCTTCCTCATTTGCAAAGGGGATCTTTCTGTGCCGGAACCTAGAAATTGTCCTCATTGTTTTGAATACCTGTAGAGTGCTTTATTGTTATTGTTATTATTATTTATGGACGCCATGATTTATTTCACCTTCTGGTGGCCATTGGCTTGTTTCCAGTTTTTCTCCATTACAAACTACACCACACTGAACACCCTGGTATACATTTATCTTCGCTCACTTGGTGAGTTTATATATGAGACCTATATATATATTATAAATACAGTTCTAGCAGTAAATATGTGCATTTTAAGATTGTTAAATGTTGCCAAATAACCCTCCAATATGGTGATCCTGATTTGCACTTCCACCAACAGTATATGAAAATCCATCTTCCCACATTTGTGTCCGCCCTGGCCATTACCAGTATTTATTATTAATTTGATAGGTTATAAAAGGGTCTCATTGTTTCAACTTAGATTTCTTTATTAATGAGGGTGAGCATTTTTTACATAGCCTTATAGATTATATACATTTCCTCTTTGAATTATCCATTCATGGTCTCTGGCTCCTTTGATTTGTGTGGCATGTCTCTTTCCTTTATTGATTTGTAGGAACTCTTTATTTATTATGGATCCTATTATTGAAGCATTGGTTGATTTATTATGGGTTCTTTATGTGCTCTAAGTATGTTTATTTCAGCCTTTCGTGCATTTTAAAACCCTGCCATGTTCTTTCCCCTTGCCTGCTGACTGTGTATCCTCGAAGGTCATGCTCCTCATCGATATTGAGCTGGCTTACATGAATACCAATCATGAGGACTTCATAGGCTTTGCCAAGTGAGTGCTCCCTAGGCAGAGAAGGTGACACCTCCTCTGTGTGTGGGGTGTGTGTGTGTGTGTGTGTGTGTGTGTGTGTGTGTGTGTGACCCAGGCCTGCTGGGTTAACCCTCTGAGCAGTGGCATTGAAGTTAGGCCTCCTGAGTGAAGAAATTCCAAGACCTTCCCCCTCTCCCTGTCAGTGCTCAGCAGAGGAGCAACCAGATGAACAAGAAGAAGGCTTCAGGGAACCAGGTGAGTGAACCCCAGTGCCCCAGCCGGAGGGATGGAGGGTGCCCGATGGACGCCAGGCTCTGAGAGCCCCCTCCCCCCGAGGGGAAGGGTCCCACGGGGGCCAGGGAGCCTGTCAGCTGCCAGCCACAAGCCTCCCACTCTGCCTCAGTAACCCTCTCTCCTCTCTCCCGATGCTTCTCGTGGTTGCTATGGTTACCTCTTTGCAGGATGAGATTCTGGTGAGTACCAGGACCGGGGCTCTTGGCTTATGTAGTGAAGGGGAGGAGGGGGCCCATCTGTAGTGGGGATGCACAGGGGGCAAAAGGGCACTCTTTGGCTTGAGCTGCTTGCACACACCAGCGCGTGGGTGTCCACACGTGCTCGCAGTCCAGAGGCAAGGCCTAGCCATTCACAGAGTCCCATCAACCTGTCCCTCAGCATGCATGAGCTTAGCATCTACTTCAGGCAGAGGCAGACTGTGTGGGCTGGGTGGGTGAAAATGGCTAGCAGGGGCCTGGCACTCAGTAGGTGCTCCTCTGATAGCTGTTGGATAGATGATTGGATGGTTGGTTGGATGGATGGATGGATGGATGGATGGATGGATGGATGGATGGATGGTAGCCATCTCTACCAGAGAGTTGAGTAAAGAGATGAATTAGTGTCAAGAGATAAGTCCCTCCTCACCCATTCTGTCCTTCAGATCTCTGCTAAAACACCACTTCTCTCCCTGACCTGTACACATGAGCCATAGTCCAGAATTTTCCAGAGGCTGTATGTTCTTTATAACAATCTAGGTGTTTGTGTGACTACTGGCTTCATACCTATTTCTTTCTCAAACACCATGAGGGGAAGGGCTAGGTCTCTCTTGTCCGTCAGCAAATTCTCCGCCCTACAGCCCAGTGCCTGGCACACAGTAGGTGCTCAGTAGAACAAAGGCATTAATGAGTGTGATATTCCAGGGCAATTCGGTTCAGCAAACACTTGGTGGTGCCTACACTGGGCTGGCCCTGGACAGGAGTCAGACTTCAGCCCTGCCCCCGGGGACCTGAGTCTGTAGTCAGGACCCAGGCAGGGTGAGGGTTGGAGGGGCACGGGGTTCCTAGTGCAGGGGCTCTGGAAGGGGGTTTGGCAGAGCTGGGGGTGGCCAACGGAGGGTGAAGGCTGCAAGTCAGAGCAGGGAGTAGCTGACGAGGTCTACTGATCAGACCCTTGGGTGCCAGGCCATGGCATTTGGACCGAGTTCCAAAGACAGTGACAAGACACTGAGGGGATCCTCACCGGACCCGGACAGGGTAGGCGGGGGACCATGGGACACCTGGCTATCATGTTTCTGTGAATGGCAAAGGCAGCTGCTCAGCTCCTGATTCACTATGCCACTTGGGTTCTCTGCAAGGTTCTGGGGGAAGCCAGAGGGTCAAGGAGGGTTCCAGGGGGGCTTTGAGGGTCTCAGAAGCAGGCCTGACCCCAGGGGGGCTTTGAGGGTCTCAGGAGCAGGCCTGACCCCATGGGGTGTTCCTGCCAGCCCCAGGTTCCTCGTCCTCAGTCCTTCTCTGGATGCTCAGAAGAGCCAGGGAGGTCAGGGCTAGGGGAGGGAGCTCTTTCTCTATGGCCCACCCTAGGGGTCTAGTTAATGGCCTTGCCCTTGGAGCAGAATCTACAGGCCCTGTCTTTGGTGGTGGCTCAGGATGGTCTTGGGGACAGATACTTCCTGCTGTGAAAACAGACCTTTGCCGGTTACTCTGGCCTCCCCAGGGAGGAAGGGGCCTGTTCGATTTGTGCTCAGCCCTTTGTCCTGCTCCCACTCCCTACCACCCCACTCCTATCCCAGCTTTGGGCCCAAAGACCCTTAGAACTCTACTACCGTAGCATTCATGTATGCCACAAATATTTATTGATTGCTTACTGTCTGCAAGCACAATGCAAGGTGCTAGGATACATCAGTGAACAAGAGAGTTCATTATTTAGCAACAAAACAGGCTGACATCAGCAGATAATCTCTCTCTCTCTCTCTCTCACACACACACACACACACACACACACACACAATTTTGAAATCTCAGCCATTGTCATAGAAGAAGACTTAAGGGAGTTATGAAAGACCATAAGACTATAAATGGGGGTCCAGACTTATACCAGGTGGGGGCCAGGGAGGACCTGCCTGAGAATGGGACTTCTGAGCTGATACCCAGAGGGTGAGGAGGAATTTGGCAGACCAACAGGAGGGAAGTGCTCTCTAGGCAGAGACGGCAGCAGCACGTACAAAGTCCCTGAGGTCAGGAGCAAGTCTTAGAATAAGGTGGATCTTAAGCTGCAAAGACATTCAGAATTGCCTTGCCCAGCTGGCCTCCTAAACTCTGCTTGCACACTTTGAGTAGTGGGGAACTCACCCCCTACCAAGGCTACCAGTCCCCTCCTCAGATGGCTCTGACTGTCAGAAGGCTGTTTGTCCCGAGCTGATCTCTGCCTTCCTCGGTCTTCCAGTCTGTTCACTTGTGGTTCCAACCACGGCAGGTTTGGCCCACACCCTCCCTGCCTGGCCAGCCCTCCAAGCGCTAGAGGAGGGGTGGGCTTTTGAGTGCCTCTCTTTGCCTACCCCATCCTCCGCAGGGAGTCCTGGCCTCTGCCCGCTGACCTCCTGCCCTCTCACCCTCCAGGTCATCCGGAAGGGCTGGCTGACCATCAATAATATTGGCATCATGAAGGGGGGCTCCAAGGAGTACTGGTTTGTGCTGACTGCTGAGAATCTGTCCTGGTACAAGGATGACGAGGTGAGTAAAGGGCCACTGGTCGTCAAGGGGTTTGGCTGGGGGCCACACACTACCAAGGGCTTGGAGTACACCAGGCTACCCAACGAACAGGGCTTCCCTTAAACCCCATCAAAGACCCCTGGGCGGACGTGGGCTGCGAGGGTCAGACGCAGGCAATCCTGGGAGTTCATCCAGGCTGGACAGAGAAGGTGGCTTGGCAGGAGCTGGGAGCCTGGGGCCGAGCGCCCTGGAGAGGGTGGTGACCCCGCCAGCCCTGTGGCCTTCCTGTTGTCCTGCTCCAGGGTGTGCCGCCTCCCCCGTGGCCCCCACAGGCCTATGACACACACATATCCAGCTGCCAGACACCCTATTAACCCCTGCACCCCAGTCCCCCGGACCCCAGAAGTGCAGGGGAGGTGCCCCAGGTGCGTCCAGGCCGAGGGGCCGGGAGCGCTGGGGCCCTGCAGAGGCTCCACACCAAACCCCTCCCTGCCCACAGGGGCACGCGGAACCCCTGCCACCTCCCTCCCTTGCTGCCGGTCTCCTTTAAGAATGAGTCTATTTGGCTTCCACATCTGGATTCCAGAGGTGACCAGAGAGAATAGGGAGGGCTTGGGGTGGGGGTGGGGGGGACTTGTGGTAATGAACTCCAGCTGGCCGCAGAGTGGGGGAGGGGACCTTCTTCCTGAGGAAGCTTTTGGAGGAGAGGGCGCTCTCAGTGGGGAAGTGGGGCTGGGGTGGGGGCTGTGATTTCGGTCTCTGAGCTCCCTCCTTGATCCCTGCCCCCTCCAAGTCGCCCTGGGCAAGGCCCCCCTCCTCCCCATCTTGGGCTGGGCCCTCCGTCGTCACTGGCGGGGGCGCCAAGCCATCTGGACCTCATTACCCCAACCCTGGCCTCTCCCCGAGCATGGGGCCCCTGGAAGGGATGGAGTGTGAGGTGGCGTGACGCGGGTGGGGGGGTCGCTTCCCGCTCTGTCGCACAGGCAGGCTGCCTAGACCCCTCGTGGGCTAGGGGTGCTGACTGCTGGCCCCACAACGCCTGGTCCTCTTATGTCGCGGGGTCCTTGTATGTTGGCCCAGGGGACAGCGTGGCCTGGGGCTGAGGGCTACACTGCACGGGATCGAGTCCAACAGGGGCCCCGTCCTCGGGCGGCGGGGTCTTCGGGAGCTTTGTGTGTACACTTGGAGTGGGGTCGTGTGTGCGGCGCGGTGGGGGTGGCCAGCGAGGGCCCGGAGGTGGGGTGTGTGAGGCTGACGGATGGTGTGGGGGGGGGCGTTGGAGGAGAGTGTTTGGGGTGTAAGCATTTAGGTGTGGTTGGGGGGAGACTGCGTGTGCCTGGTCCCGTGTGGAAGTGAAGGTGTATGGACGTGCTCAGGATGGAAGGATGGGAGCGAGCTGGTGTTCCCTGGTGAGGGTGTGTGTGTGTGTGTGTGCGCGCGCGCGTGTGCACGTGTGTGCCCCTGGGATGTGCAAGTGTGCTGGGGGCACGAGTGTGTGGCTTGAGTTTGGGTGTGGGAATGTATATGCCTGAGTTGTGGGAGAGTGTGTGCTGAGTTATTGTGTGTGTGTGTATGTGTGTGTGTGTGTGTGTGTGTGTGTGTGAGTGAGATGTGAGTGGATTTTTGCACTAGACCAGCTTGCAGACACAGAGGTGGTCTGGGCTTCAGGGAGGATGGTATGTCCCTCTCTCTCCCCAGCCGCCAGCCCTCTGGTCTTTGGGACTTGGGCGGCCCTCTGGGCAGACAGGCGGCGCGGCTGCCCATCTCCCCAGTCCTCACTGCCCCCCATCTTCGCAGGCTTCCTCCACCACCCACCAGTACCCCCGTCCCGTCTCACAGCAGGGTGCCCCCCTGCCCTCTGCACCTCCTCCCCGCACCCCCTGTGCGCCCCTCCCCCAGCCCCCTGCCCAGTCTCCAGGTTCCGGTTCTGGGATGGTGGGTGGGGGTCGGTCCAGCTCTCCAGCGACGGCGCCGAGGGTCTAACCCAGCCCAGCCTAACCAATGTGCAGACTACTGTACAATTTGGGAGTCCTGAACAGATAGTCTAAACACTGGGTAGACGGAGTGGAGGTGTCCTCTGGTCCATCCAGGCAGCAGTGTCTGTCCGTCGGGCAGGAGCTTCGGCCCCATGTCCTGGAGATCCAAGGCCCCCAGCCCCAGCCCAGCCAGCCCGTGGTCCCCTCTCTGCTCCCGACTCCCCTTCTGCCTCCTTTGACGTGGCAGGGGTGAGCAGGAGCTGTGGCTGGGAAGGAGGGGCCTGGGGAGGGGGCCGGCCAGCAGGAAGGGAGGGGTGGGGGGAGGAGGCCGCTCCTACCTAGAGTCCAACCCCAGAGCGCAGGGCGGGTGGTGGCGGGGCCTCCCTCGAACGCTTCCAGATGTTCCCTGGCCGCGTGTGCAACTTCCTCCTCTCCTCCCCCAGCCGCCCTCTGGGGCTCCGGGCCACCCGCCTGGCATAAAGAAGGCTTTATGTGGCCAGACGGGCCAGGCGGGTGTGGGGGGCAGAAGGAGGTGGGCAGGATGGCGCCAGGACTGGGGAGCAGGGTCCTCCTCAACCCAGCGCCCCCACCCCCCCCAAACCTGAGATCCTGAATGAGGCTCATGTCCAAGCCCTGAGTTCCTGAGCCCCACACAGACTTCCCCCCGCGACAGCACGGGTCCTGGGGTATGGGCTCGTGGGGTACCAGCAGCGGAAACCCATCTCCTCCTCCCAGAGCCCCATCCTGGAGTACTTCCTCCGCCGATCCCTGAGCCTCCCTTGAGCCCAGCAGCCTATAGACAAATGTCGGCCCGCAGCAGACATACACAACTGTGCACGTAGGCCTGGCACCCACGTGCCCATCCACAGATACACAGTTACATGTTTATGGCATGACCAGAGAAAACAGGACCGACACGCAAAAGAAAGGGGGCCTGGAACAAAGAAAATACGGGGACGGTGAGCCAAAATATATTGCCAAACTTTCTAGGGAGTGAGCAGTCCAGTTTGGCCTTACTGCTTCTTATGGTAATGAGTTCCCCATCACTGGGGGTGTGCAAATAGCAGGGTAGCCATTCCTTGTCTGAGACAGACACGTCTGTCCTCCCAGACAACTACAGATAGACGAAACGTGTTCAATGCATGCAACAAACCATCTGCGTGTAAACACACGTACCCACAGTGTGCCCCCCAGGCACGTTCCCTACAAACACAGATGTTTACAGTTACCACACACACCTATGAGAGTGGGCACACATCTGCCCTGACACATGAACGTGCTCACAGGGACCCACAGCCATGCTGGGCACCTCGGGCACACACGTGCGCACACACACCTGTGCAACACAGGCACACGGGCGCACAAACACAGTGGTCACAGGGTACATGCTCTGGCGGGCATGCGTTTGCACAAGCACACAACTACATACATGTTGTGCACACAGACATGCCATCTCCAGGCCTGTGCTGTGCGCCTGATTGCTAACACGTGGACGGCTGCGGGGGGGGGGGCGGTGTGGGCGGAGCCAGCCCTTTGAAGCTGCTGGGGCCTGTGGCCCCCCCTTCACTGTCTCCACAGGCAGGAAATGAAGTCAGCCGCTTAGCCAGAGCAGGTCCCGTTGGCCAGGCCCGGGGCGAGAGAGGCTGGAGTGTGGGGTCCCTGCCTGGGGCTGGCCTGGATGGTGTCCAGGGCTTGCTTGCGGTGGGACAGGGAGCCACCCTCGGCCTCGCCACCCCGCGCTCTTGGGCTCTGGCACGTAGGCAGGGGTGGTGGGAATGGGTTGAATGCCGGGGGAACCAGAGGCGCCCGGCGGGCCCCGGGCTCCACGGCTAGGCTTTCTTCCGACAGCGCCTGTGCCGTGTGTGGCACGCAGGTGCCCCCGAAGCCCAGGGCCGCTCTGGGGCCCCACAGCCCCAGCACCCCCGCCCTGCCCCCCACAGCCCGGAACCCGCTGAGGTTGTGAGGCATGGCAGGGAGCTGTGCTGACCTCGCCCATCGCTCCCGCCTCTATCCGCAGGAGAAAGAGAAGAAATACATGCTCTCCGTGGACAACCTGAAGCTGCGGGACGTGGAGAAAGGTTTCATGTCAAGCAAGCACATCTTCGCCCTCTTTAACACTGAGCAGAGGTGGGTCCCCAGACGGCGAGCCCCAAACCACCCTCACTGAGCAGAAAGGACAGCGACCTGCCCCAAGCCCCAGGGCAAGTCATTCCTTTGACAAATATTTAGTCGGTCACCTGGTGAGCACCTGCTCTGCGTCTGCCGGGCCCAGGGGACAAAGAAGAGCCCTTCAGGCCTGATCCCCTTCTTGTTGCTCAGTGTCCACTCGGGTCGGTGACGGTACCAGGCATCTCCCCTCCGGGCCAGGGCTGAGTTCTGCGGGCTTCCCCTTACTCGGGATGAGGGGTCAGTAGAGCTTCCGTCAGGAAGGTCCCAGAAGCCAGGGGCGGCCAAAGGCGGACTGCGTGGTCAGGGATGCCCCTCTTATAAGGCCTCATGCCCCCTCTTTTTTAAGTCCCTTTCTTTTTTTTTTAAGATTTTATTTATTTATTTGACACAGAGAGAGATCACAAGTAGGCAGAGGCAGGCAGAAATTGAGAGGGGGAAGCAGGCTCCCCGCTGAGCAGGGAGCCCAATGCAGGTCTCGATCCCAGGACCCTGAGATCATGACCTGAGCCGAAGGCAGAGGCTTAACCCACTGAGCCACCCAGGCGCCCTTAAGTCCCTTTCTAATAGAACATCTGACTGCTAATTTCACTGAATCCTCACAATGACCCAGGGAGGCAGGAGTCGTTTTACTAACCCACCTTCCAGGCAACGAAACTGAAGCTTGGAAGGGGAGGGGACTTGCCCAGGGTCGCACCGCCGGGAAATGAAAAAGTCAGGCCTGGATTCCAGGCGTGATACCTCCAAATCCGTACATGCCCTTAACCACCTGTGTGAATGGGCTTCGCGCCTTCTCCCCTCCCTGCCTGCCCCATCCTGCAGGAATGTCTACAAGGATTATCGGCAGTTGGAGCTGGCCTGTGAGACACAGGAGGAGGTGGATAGCTGGAAGGCCTCCTTCCTGAGGGCTGGCGTGTATCCTGAGCGTGTTGGGGTGAGTGGAGGGGCGGGGGAGGGGGCAAGCAACTTCCCATAGGGGGGCCTGGGTCACCATCCTCAGGGATGCCAAGTCACGTCACGTTTCTGAGCCCTTCTGGGGCTCGGATAGCACGGATCCTCCCCTTACCTGCGCTGGCGTGGGATCAGAGTGAAACCTTCCTCCTGTCCTCCAGTGCTGGTTTTTCCTGACCCTCCCCCACAGATGGCACTTCCTGCATCCCCTTCGTGGTGGCTTTTTGTGGCTACCTTCACTTTCCTCCTCTCTTTCATTGTGGCAATGTCTGGAGTTGCCCTAGGGCTGGGGTAGAGTGCCCTGAGTTCACTGCCTTTTCCTTTCTGTGTGTGTCTGCTTCCGCTGTGCTTGCTGGTGGCGGCGGCGGCAACGCTGGTGTCGTGACCTCTATGGCTTTGGTGTGGGCCACCCAGGACAAGGAGAAAGTGAGTGTGCCCCTCCCTTGCCTTCTGCCAGTTGTCTCCAGCCCGACAGCAGCTCTGGCCAGGTCTTTAGCATCAGGAAGGGACCCCAGAAGGTCTTTCCTAATTGATGGACTGGGACACTGAGGCAAATTCTAGACACTGGCCTGAGAGCCGAGATAAGGCTGAATGAGAGTCTGGGATCCTAAGAGGCTCTGGCTGGGCAGAGCGCAGACGCAGAGTGTTTGGGGAAGCCCGTGCCCGTTCTCTGTATGGCAGCGTTCCAGGCCCCCTTGGAGGGCCTGAGACCCTGGGGGTGTCTGGAACCTGGCTGCGAGGGCCCAGCCATCCTGATGCCCTCTATTCTCAACGGCAGGCCAGCGAGACTGAGGAGAATGGCTCAGACAGCTTCATGCACTCCATGGACCCGCAGCTAGAGCGGCAGGTGGAGACCATCCGGAACCTGGTGGACTCGTACATGGCCATCGTGAACAAGACCGTGCGGGACCTGATGCCGAAGACCATCATGCATCTCATGATCAACAATGTAGGTGCAAACCCTTCGTGGGCGGTGGGTGCTCTTTGGGGACCAGGGAGGCAGCAGCCAGGCTGGCCTGGGGGAGGCACAGGCCAGTCCCCGGGGATCAGGTCTAGCAAGGTTGGTATAGGTCTACATCAGAGCTGTCCAAAAGAAATATAATGTGAGCTTTGTATATTATATTGTAGAGTCACATACCTAAGTTGTTCCAAACATGCTTAAATGTTTCCCAAAAGGAACCAGGAATCACATCTTTAGAGAACTCCCAGGCCATGTTTTGAAATGCACACCCCGCAGAACCACTACCACCAATGGCTTAATGAAAAAGCACGGCCCCTAGAGAATTAGAACTGTGCTTGAATCCTGGATTTGCCACAAATTCTGTTTGACTTTCAGTAAACTACCCTCTCTGAGCCTGTTTCCCTATATGAAAAATATGGATAATAATAGAGTTGAGAAGTGAAAGAATATAAAGTGCAGAACAACACAGTGCCTGGCACATAGTAGGTGCTCCACATATATTTGAATAACGAACAAGAGACACAGGCCTATGGTGTAAAAACCTCAGCACCTCTCCATGAATATCCCAGGACCAGGGCCAGGTAGCGCTGCGGAGAATAAGGAGCACATTAACCCACCGCCTACACACAGAGACTCACATTTCACCCAATCCAGGCACGCATTGACACCTGTTACTCAAGGGCTCAGAAAAGTGTACACTGTCATCTACCTTATTTTGGTCCCGTGGAGCGCGAGAGTCCTTGGAAACTAACTACCCCATTTTATAGATGGGGAAACTGAGGCTGAAAAAAGGCTGAGTAATTAGGTGTCCTGTTGCATGATAGGCTCCGAGTGGCTTCCCGTTTCTATGACTTTGGACAGGTCACTTTTCCTCTCTGGACCATCTGAGAAAAGGGCAAAGAGGGAGGCGGGGAAGGGGGAGATCTCCGAGTTCAGGCGATGGCAAAGCCAGGACCCCCGAGCTCCCAGCCCAGAGTACAGTCCCGAGGGGCGGTCAGAATGGTACAGGCGTCAGGTCCCAGCCCGGCCTTCTCTTCGCGTGCCCGCAGACGAAGGAATTCATCTTCTCGGAGCTGCTGGCCAACCTGTACTCGTGCGGGGACCAGAACACGCTGATGGAGGAGTCGGCGGAGCAGGCGCAGCGGCGCGACGAGATGCTGCGCATGTACCACGCACTGAAGGAGGCGCTCAGCATCATCGGCGATATCAACACGACCACTGTCAGCACGCCCATGCCCCCGCCCGTGGACGACTCCTGGCTGCAGGTGCAGAGCGTACCGGCCGGACGCAGGTACCAGGGCCGGCCCCCACGGCCCCAAAGCCCCCCAGCCCGGGGCCCGCGGGAGGAAGAGCCGGGACCGGGCAGTGGCGCGCCCGCGTCACCGGAACGGCTCCCACCTGGAGCAGGGGGCGGGGCTTTTAGAAATGGGCGGTGCTTATTGCGGGGCGGGGCTTGCCGTGAAGCGCTGGCTGCGGGGCTGGGTGGAGCTGGAACTTTGGAGCCGCCGGAGGCGGGGCTTAAACTCCGGGAACAAGTAGGGCGCGGCGGGGCGGGGCTTCCGCGCATGGGCGTGACCGGCGCTGGGCTGGGGCGGGGCCTCAGGGTGGGGCGGAGCTGCTCATCTCTCCCCTCCTTGTTTTGCGCGCCCTGTCGCCCGCAGGTCACCCACGTCCAGCCCCACGCCGCAGCGCCGAGCCCCCGCCGTGCCCCCAGCCCGGCCCGGGTCCCGGGGCCCTGCTCCTGGGCCTCCGCCTGCTGGGTCCGCCCTGGGGGGGGCGCCCCCCGTGCCCTCCAGGCCGGGGGCTTCCCCTGACCCCTTCGGCCCTCCCCCCCAGGTGCCCTCGCGCCCCAACCGCGCCCCGCCCGGGGTCCCCAGGTGAGTAGGGGCTGAATACGGTGGGAGAGACCACCGGGCGGGCGTAGCCGGGAGGGAGGTGTGGCCAGAGCCGGCCCTCTCCATCCAGGGCGCTCGGACGTGGGTGCAGGAGCCACCGGACGTGTGGCCGAGGGCTTGCGGAGCCTGCCCCCCAGAGAGCGCTGAGTCCCGGAGGTGGTCCTTTCTGGGGAGGGGGCCGTGGGACTCATCCCACCTGCTCCCTTCTTTCCAGCACTTGCATGGCGCTTCCCTTCCTTTTCCCTTCTCTCTCCCACAAGTTGCATTCCTCTTTTCTCCTCGTTCTCCTCCGTTCTCCATTCCGTCCTAAACGTCTCTCTCCCAGCCCCTAGTGATCTACCCCAGGTCTGGGGATCTCTGAACCCAGATCCTCTCCAGATGTGGACTTTTTCACTTACACTCAGGGCTCCTCTGAGTTCTGACTCTTTGAGCTGTCCCAGGGGGGTCTGGCCTCTGGCCCACAGGAACAGAGGCCAGACTGTGACTGACCAGCAAGGTGTGTGATGTGTGTGTGGGCGTGCACACGAGAGTGAGTGTAAGAATGGCATCCAGGCACGGGCTAGGACCGGAGCAGCTGGGAAAGGGGATGGGGAGCCATGATGGGGCATTCTGATGGCTTTCTTCTTTGGCCCTGCCTCCAGCGCTACCTGGCCTGGACCAACATGGTGGGTGTTGGGGCAGGAGTGGGTGAAGGCTGCCCCATTCCCAGAGATTTCCAAGGAAAAGACTTCTACTTCATCTGTTGGATTTGCCTTCTTGATTCATGACCCTTTTTCAAGGAAGCTCAATCTGATATCTCAGTCCCTGTTTCCACTGGCCACGTTCCTTGAGGAAGAACACATCAGACCAGTAGCATCTACTTGTGTTTCCAGATGGCTGGAGGGTAGGGCCTAGCCTTCGTGGGTCTAGCCTCCATGAACCCCAAATGAAGCAGAGATGGGACTTGCTTCCACGGTGATCTGATGACCAAAGCAGATGGGGTAAAGCAGACAGCGTGGTATTGGTCAAGAGTGCTGGATTGGAATCCAGAAGTTCTTGTTCAACCTGGGCTTTAGGCAAGTCACTTTCCCTTCCAGGGCCTCAGTTTCCCTTCTACCACATGATATTTAACATTCTGCCTTTCTCCCAGGGCTGGTGTGAGGATCGAGGGAGACAGTGGCTGTAGAGAAGCCGCATGAATTGCACATGTGGCTATAGGAGCTCTTTGCTAACTTCCATTGTGAGTTCAGATTCTTTTTTTTTTTTAAGATTTTATTTTATTTATTTATTATTTGACAGAGAGAGAGAGAGACTACAAGTAGGCAGAGAGGCAGGCAGAGAGAGAGGAGGAAGCAGGCTCCCTGATGAGCAGAGAGCCCGAAGCGGGGCTCCATCCCAGGACCCTGAGATCATGACCCGAGCCGAAGGCAGAGGCTTTAACCCACTGAGCCACCCAGGCGCCCCAAGCGAGTTCAGATTCTTAAGGGTATTTGACATGCCCAGGTCTGCGCTGAGGGGTGACATGTGGGAAGAGGAAGATCTGGCACCTGCTCTAACTCCAGTCTTGCTAACACATGAGAAACACTTGGCAAGTCAGGGCCCTGCCTCGGGGAAGAGAACAGTCTGGGAAGCTTCAAGACAGATTGACCCCGGGGATTACTAGGGGCTGATGGAGATAAGACTCAGGTGATGAGGAGTCAGGAACATCTGGGTACCAAGCGGCAGTGCAGGTGAAGGTTTAGCATGGGATGCATTGAGAGCCACTGGCCAGAGAAGAGCGCAGATAGAAGGAGGAAGAATAAGAAAAGGTTGCTCTGGGTACGGTGGGGCAGGCTGCAGAACCTTAAAAGTTCACAGAAGAGTTTGTCTTCTTGGGACTCAATGCTGTGGGGACTAGGGAGCCATGGAAGGTTCTCGGGCAGAGAGATGGCAGCTGGACCCTAAGAAAGCAAGACCTGTCCCTTATGGGAGCGTTGCAGGTGGCCCTCTGAGCACGAGTGTGCAGGGAGCTGGTGCAAATGCCTCCTGTGTATGGGCGAGCTTCTGTGTTGTGACTCAGCCCACGCGTGTGCTTCAGTGTGCCGAGTGGCTGCATGCCCCAGATCTGTGCTGCACGCGCCGGCCAGTGAGGGTGCTGGGCAGGGGGAGGTGGAGGAGGTGTATGCGTGTTGTTTGTGGGCATGTGTGTCAGCGTGGGCATGCGGGGCCGTGGGGCCTCCCAGCATGTGTGTGCACGCCCGGGCGTGTGCGTGTGCGTGACCCCGCCCCCAGGCCTTCCCCGTCCGTGCGTGTGAACTGCCATGTTGATTTCGTGCTGTCTTTCAGAATCACTATCAGTGACCCCTGAGGAGCGTCAGCCACGGTAGGTGCACACACGCCTCTCTGCCCGCTGCATGAACGGTGTGTCTGCCCCCCGCTGCACCAGCTCCACACTGGGGGGCGCACCTGGGACCTCAGAGCCAGGCTCCCCTCCGTGTCCCTTCTGCAGCTCCAGACTTATTCTTTCCTCCTTCTGTCCTCGCTGCCAGCTGGCTCTCACCTCCCTCTCAGCGAGCCTCGGGACTCAGTGCCACTGCTCAAGACCTCCATGGCTGAGCCTGGGGAGCTCTTGGGACAGGCTCCGCGCCCAAGCTGGCAGACACGGGTGCTCTCGGGAGCCACCAGAGAGGGCAGAGAGCTCATGGTTGATGGTGTAGAAGCAGGGAACTCGGAGGGGGTTGTGCGTGGGTCGAACTCAGCCAGCCAGAGGCCTTGGAACTTCGTCCTGGGGGTGCCACACTCGCTCCCCAGTCGGAGCCGTGCTGTCGGGGCAGGGCAGAGGAGGGCAGGGCCGCACCTCCCCTATCCTGCCCGCCGTTGAGCAGCCACTGGGCGCGAAGGCTCTGGTCGGTTGCTGCTCTCTGAAAGCTGGAGGGCCCCAGGCATGGCTCACAGGCAAGGCAGGGTCACGCAGGCCTTCTCCCTCCCTCCCTGGTGTGGTCACTCCTGTGAAGGCACCGCAAACCCCAGTGTCCTCGCGCCCAGGCGAAGCGCCCTAGCTAGCCCGCAGCCTCGTGGGCCCGGGGCCTCGTGCTCCTGGGGCGACCTACGCTGTTCAGCCGAGGGGACGACAGTGTCCGCCGACCTGGGCAAGTCAGCTTCTCTAAGTCCCACCCTGGCCGGGCCGCACAGTCACCCAGCGACCTGCCTGCCACTCGGTCCCTGCCGCTGACTCTCGCTCTTCTGCTTTTCCCCAGCAGGAAGGGCCCAGCCTCACCTACGCGACCTGTGGTCCCCCGACCAGCTGAGGCTCCCCTCTTAGACTTATAAGCCTGTGGCCGCTGGCATCCGGCTTGCCTGACCTCCCTGCCTCCCCAGGGTCCCTTCTGAGGACTGCGGGCTTTCTGCCCACCCAGAGGGGCCCCCAGTGCCTCCTCCAGCCATCTTTCTAGCTTTGCCCTCCTGGTTCAAGCAGTGTTCTTTCTCCTCCTGCCTCTCTCCGTGAGGCCTGGTGCCTGTGGCCTGGGGCTCGCGACCCCACACTCCGAGGCTAGGGATGGCCCCGCGGCCAGTACGCTGGGAGACAGGGGGGCCGGGAAAGAGGGAAGGCAGGGGGCGCCGAGCACGTGGCTGGAGCTGTGGTGCACTGCCTGGTGGTGTATGAGAGACCGGCGTGCGTGGCAGGGGGAGCGCCACCCCGGCCTCCCCCCACCCCCAAGACCCCTGGGAAGCTGTGGCCCCCGCCCACCTCCGGTTCCTCCTGCCTTCCCTCTCTCTCTCCATTCCAGAACCCTCGTCCACACCCTCGGCCTCGTCTTCTCCCCCCCCCCGCCGGGCTCGGCTGCCCTTGCCCTCGCCTTACCACTTCTCTCCCTCCTTCTCTCCGTTCTCTCTTTGCTTTCTCTCCAACTGCCAGCCGATCGGGTCAGGCAAGTCCATCCCGTCCTGAGAGCCCCAGGCCCCCCTTCGACCTCTAACCAGATCCCTCTATTCCTCGGAGACCTCCCTTTCCAAGCCTGCCTGGACGGCTGTTCTGTGACTTAACAGTGGCTCCCCAGCCCCAAAGCCTCCCCCTTCATCTGTGACTTAGTCTGTCGTAGTGGTGAGCTGACACATCCAGGCGTGATGTTGGTGAAAACTTGTGCCCCTCTGTGGTATTGCTCCTACCCCTTCTATAAATAACTATAAATATTCATATATATATATATATATACACACACACACACGGCCGCCACAGCTGTGTTGGCAATCAACCACCATGCTGTCCTTGAGGAGTTTTGTGGCCCAAGTACCAGGGACCACTGTCACCCTGACACCCCCCTCTCCAAAGTGTGCCACCTCTGATGAGCCTCCCTGACATGCCCGGCCTGTGGACAGCCACTTTTCCGTCCCTCCCCGGCCTGAGCCCAGGGGGCGCTGTCCCGGCAGCTGTGTGGCTCTCTACCGCCGGTCTTGCTGTCTCTTGGCTGAGAATAAAACCCATTTCTGGACGATGGGAACTGCCCTCTGTTGGCTTGTGTTCTTTGTGGAGTTCGGGGGAGGGGGAAGGCTTAAGCACTGGGTCACGGGTGGAGAAGGGCCCACCCATTGCTGGGGTGCTGTAAGGAGTGGCGAATGAAGGCCCTGTCCTTTGTAAGGATAGCACCTGGGAAAGCACCTTGGGAGGGGGAGGGTGGTCACGGGTTCTCATCCTGGGAAGCCAGCTCTGCCCACTAGGGGGCGGGGCACTGACTCGGCCTGGAGGAAGGATTGGGGGCCCTGGCACGCACTGTGGAGGGACAGGACAACAGGCCCCCGGAGGGGCAGGGTGATGGGATGGACACTGCCTGAACTTGAAGGCAGCACTCGTGCGTGCCGGGACCCTGTTGTCCCTCTCCAGGATTAGATCAGGCTTCTGAGCCTAGGGCCTCTGCCATTAGGACAGCAGTGCCCCCTTAAGAGTCCCAGGGCAGGGCCCCTGGGATCCCCCAGGCTTCCCCAAGCAGAATGGGTGGGGGAGACAGGCCTGGCCCATCTCTAACAGCTCCGCTCAGGCTCAGGCACGCTGGAGCTTCGCACAATCCGGAAGCCTGCCCTCTGCTGGCAGGATCTGCTCCCTGTCCCGTGCCCACAGCGCAGACCCCGGCCCCTGGCGGCCAGGGACTGGAAACCGGCACACACAAGGCCAAGCAGTATGGCTAAATCCATTTATTTCGAAATAAAAAGCAAACAGGAGTCGAATCACCAGGGCAGAACCCCGTCCCCGCCTCCTTATTGTCTTCCTCTGTCCTATTACGCTATCAATAAATAAGTTTCCCCTTTCCCCAGATACTTACTATAACTTCCTCCTCGTTTGCCAGCTCCAACCTCTGCTATGATACAGGGGGCTGCCCGATCCCCAGAATGTACAAAATGTTACACAGGTACAGTATATACACTGAGGAGGGAGCCCACCCCGCCACCAGCGTGCGCCTTTGCCTGGCCTCAGCGAGGCCTGGGAGAGTGCTGCCCAGTCGTCTAGCTGGACGGGGGGCACTTGGGCCCCAAAGTGCCTCTGAATAGAGGATGCATGAGCCCCTCTGAATGAAGGACTGCTTGGTGGGGGTGAGGAGGTCACCAGGGAACCCCTGCTCCCCAAGAGAGGGAGCCTCCTAAATAAACTATATAATTTATTGAGCCTCTGGCTCTGTGTTTTTCTGGAACCACGAATAGTCCAGATATAAAGATATAGCTCTTGCCAAGGTGGCAAGGGGATTTGCACCTATTTGTTTCCCCCCATTAGGGGGCTTATCATACCCCTTTAGGGGTCCTATCTTGCTAGTGTAGGGAAAAAAGGGTGATTGGGAAGGAATGATGGGGTGGCAGGGACAGGGTGGGGGCAGAGCCCCGGCCCCATTGCTTCAGATGTTGCTTGTTGGTGACAGGTCTTAGATCACCATGATCTTCACCTCATCATTGTCATCAGCCCGGTAGAAGAAGGGGATGCAGGGGTTGCTGCCCAAGCCTGGGCGTTCCTGGGGGTTCTGCATCTCCCGCAGCAGCTGTATGATCTGCTGTGCAGTGGGGTTCTCGGGGGCACTCTGGCCCCGCGGGGCCTCTCCCTGGGGAGGTGCCACACTCCCACTGTCGGCCAGGCTCACCTCGTGAACATCTTTGGGGTGGGGGGGAGAGAGAGACAGGGCTCTGAGTGCTATGCGAGCTCTCCCCACCCCTTCCCCTCGACCCGGCCGCCCCCGAGGGTTCTACTCACCACCGTGGCCATTGGCATTGCCAAGCTCTTGGGCTGGGGGGGCTGTAACGGGCTCCCCAGCAGGGTTCTGGGCAGTGGCCAGGTACTTGCCCTGCCACTCGTTGCGCTCCCCTACGAGGCGGAGCACCAGGTCCTGAAGCTCCAGCAGCTTCACCTGGAGGGAGAGGTGCTGAGCTCCGCCAGCCCGCCAGCCCCACCCCTGCCCCGCCCCACTCCCGGGCCACTCAGGACCCCCACCTTCATTTCCTCCTTGTCCTGAGCCAGCCGGCTAATGTACTCCTCCTTCTCCCGGTGCCGCTCCTTGAGCACAGCCCTCTGACTCTGGTAGAGGGCAATATACTCTCCTGCGGGCAGAGGGGCGGGCGCTCAGGCTCGGGACCCCGGCGGAGCTCCTCCCGGCCGCCACGGGTGCCACCCTCCCGCTCACCAATAGTGTCCGTCTCTCCAGAAAGCTGGATGCAGCGATGCTCCAGCTCGTCCACCCGCTCCTTCAGATCCACCTTCTCCTGCATGAGCCCTGTGAAGCGGCCCTGCAGCCAGGGCAGTGGGGGGTCAGGGCTCGGCAGCCGACCCAGGGCCCCCCCCCCCAAACTCTCTGGGCTGAGCCGGCGCTGGAGGAAAGGCGCTCACCTGCAGCTTGTCCATAGCCTCCTGGAGGGCCTGGTGGGTCTCCGCAGGCACACTGTCGCCCCCGCTCCCGGGGGTCTTGGCCACCGCCTCCTGCACTTGGCCCGGGGCCACCAGGTGAGCCAGGCGCTGACAGCGCAGCTTCTGCTCCTTCAGTTGCCCGCGAAGCCGGGCCTGCTCCTCCTCGGCACCAGCTAAGGCCGAATTAAAAAACGCCACCTGCGGGCGAGACATGCACGTGTGCTTTCGTGGGGTGGGGGTGGGGATGCTACTCAGGATGAGCAGGGGGCAGGGGGGCGGAGGGGAGCTCCTCGTCTCCCGGCCTCTCCCAGCGGGCACACCTGGGCTTCAAGGATGGAGTGACGGCTGACCGCTGGCTCCCGGGGCCGTCGGGGGTCAAGAGAAGTCGAGGGAGGTGAAACGAGGTAAGGGGGGAGCCCCGGTGTGTGGGGGGCACAGAGGGAAGCAGGAAGGCGGGACAGGGAAGGAAGGGGCGACGCCAGGGGCCCGCTCACCATGGCCTCTCGGCTGTCCAGGCCCTCCGGCATGCTGAGCGTCGGCCGGGCAGCCTCCTCGTCCTTCTCCTCACCGTCCAGTCCGTCTCCTGTCGGGGCAGCCGGGGGCTCCTCAGACAACCCAGCAGGGGAGGTGGAGGGGGCCAGGGAGGAAAGCTCGGGGCTGGCTCCAGCCCGCCTCCCTGTGTGACCTTGGGACAGCCCGTCCCCGCGAAGGAGACGGAGTCCCTGTCCTAAAGGTCCCTTCGCACTCCAGGTCGCCCTCCTCCCTGGGCTTTGTGCTCGTCCCCCAGGTGCTCCCACTTACCTTCCCCAGGCATAGCCATGAGGCTCAGCTGCGCCTGGAGCTGCTGGTTCTGCTGGGTGGCAGCTTCCAGGCGTCCCTGAGGGGCCAGGAAGGAGTGAGAAGGGACACGCAGGTGGCAGGCCCTCCCCTCGGGGGCCCAGCCCTCCAACGCCCTCACCTGGGCCTCCTCTAACTCTTGGCGGGCCTTCTCGGCCTCCACCTTGACCTGAACATCCTCGTGCTGCAGCCGGTCCATGAGCTGGCTCTGCAGCAGGACCTGCCGGTGCAGCATCTCCTTCTCCGAAGCCAGCTGTTGGTAGGCAGCCACGTGCTGCTGATAGGCGGCCACATACTGCTGCAGGTGGCTCACGTACTGGTCGCGCTGCTGCTGCAGGCTCTCGGCCTCCTGGCTCTTCAGCTCCACCTGCAGGAAGACCCCGGAACTGAGACTCGGAGCCCAAGCTGGGGACTGGGCAAGTGTGTGCGTGCTGGGGGCGGGGTGGGGGTGGGGGAATCCTGCCTCCAGGACCCAAGTGACTGCCCCTCTGCCCAGAGCCCCACCCCTCCCTCCCCCGGCCTCACACCTCATGACAACCTTCTATTTTAACTTTAGTGGAAAATCCGAGCACGCCAGGTGACACCTAAGTGCGCCCTGAATGCCTCACTTTTTACGGGCAGGCTTCTCCCTTAATCCTCAAGGCCTCTGTGGGCAGAATGCTAATCTCCCTTTTAGACTAAGGACACGGAGGCCAGAGGCCAAGAGGTGAGAAGCACTACAGTGACCAGGGGAGCTGGGGGCGGCACCCAGGGCCGAATCCGAGAAGCTGCCCACAGCACACGGTCTCTTGCCTTCTGGTTAGAGGCTCGGGGTCTCTAGCCGGGGCGATGACCGTCGGCCCAGAGCTACCCACTTCGTAAAGTCAGAGAGCAAGGAGCGACAAGAACCCCGCGCCACAGGCAGGCGGGGAAAGACCCTGGAGGCCCGCGCCCCCACCCCCCAGGCCAAGCCGCCCACCGCCCTCCAGGCTTCCTGAGCGGGTGCGGGGGTTACCGTCTCCTTCAGCTCCCCCAGCTTCTCCTGCAGCTGGCCCAGCTTCTTGGCCAGCTCATTCTTGACGTGCTGCTCCGACTGCAGCGCCGTGGTAACCTCCATGTTCTCGTTGGACTGAACAGAGAGGAAGGGTCAGCGGCCGCCCGGGGCAGCTGGGGCCCCCAGACCGTGGCGGCCGCCTCCCACGGCTCATCTGAGCGGGACTCTACGGCTCACAGGGTGCCTTCGCGGGGACCATGTCACATGGGCTCCTTACCCCCCACCCCATTTTACAGCTGGGGAGACAGAGGCCCGGCGGGGTTCGGTGTCCTGCCCTGCGCCAAAGGGCTTGGCCAGGGAGCGGGGGCCGCGCACCAGCCTGACGAAGCCGTTCTGCAGCTCTGCCAGCTGCTCCTTGAGCTCGCGGTTCTGGGACAGCGCGCGGCTGATGGTGGTGCGGTCGTTCTGCATGGTCTCCAGGATCTGCTTGCGCTCCTCCACCTGATCCCCCCAGCACTCGGCGGCGCGCTCCAGCTCCAGGAGCCGCTTCTCCTGCTCCTGGTTCAGGCGGCTCAGACCTTCGTTGTCCTTCACCTGGGCCTGTAGCTGCGCCGCCAGGATCTCCAGCTCCTTCTGTAGTTGCTCGGCCTCCACCTGCAGCCGCTGCTCCTCCTCCGAGGGCCCGGCCGGGGGCTCTGGAGCTGGGGGCACNGGGGGGGGGCGCACGGTAGGGGCCTCTCACCTCTGTGCCTCCCGAAACCCCTCTTCTTCGTCCACAGCTCCTAACTGGGCCTCGTCACCCCCAAACCTTGGCTTCCTGGCTAACAGTCCTCTCACACTCATGGGACGGGCTGTCTTTCAAGACCCTTTAGATTTCTTTAGGTTTTTGCGCTCAAGACAACTCTGGGTGGTCGCCAGGGGGCACTGTCCCCAGGCTGGTCAACTCCTGGTATAGACCTCCTTCTCTCGGCCACAGTCCCCTTCCATCATCCACATCCCCAGGGGCCCTCCAAGGCACCCTCCGCAGCCCTCTGCCACCAATCCTGCTCCCAGACCCTCCAGCCCCAGCTTACCTAGCTGGGTCTTTAGTTCGGCCACACTGGCCTCCAACTCCTGCACCTGACAGACACACTGCTCCTTCTCTTCCCTCAATTTCTGCATCTGCCCAGAGCACAGGGAGAGGGGCTCGTGGGGGTGGGAAGGGGGGGACCAATGCCCTCTCTACCCCCACCGCGCCCCACCCCTCCCCCCGTAAAAACGACACAGCCACCTCGGGCTGCCCACGGCAAGTAACAGGATTCCCATTTTATTGAGGCCCGGGAAAGATCAAGTGACCTGTCGAAGGTGGGGAGCCGAAGGTCACATCTCACCTGTTCGGACATCTGTCTCATTTTCTGTTGCCAAATGGCATTCTCCTCCTTCAGGTTCTCTGCATACTTGTCTCTTTCAAGCTGCAGTTGCTTTAGTGAATCTCTCAGCTGCAAGAAGGGGCAGAGAAGTTAGCAGGGGCTGTCGCTGTGCCTCAGTGGCTCCTGGGCACCTGGGGTCATCCTCCTTCCATACCCCCTCGCTCTGCAAGGCCTCACCTGCCCCACACAGGCTTCCAGATGTGCCCGCTCTTCCAGGGCCTGCTGTAACTCCTGGCTGCTATCGGGGGTTTTCGATTGACTAGAAAACTAGAGAATGAAAGCTGAGGTTAGATGTGGGGAGCCCAGGCAGTACCACACAAGCCCCCCCGCCCCCAAAAGGGTCTGAGCTGGGATAAAGTACAACTGGGGATGGACAAAGATCTCTATGCTCACGTTAGCAGGACTGCATCCATAGGCTTTCTGTAACTAAACATTCACCATTCCTCTAGCTGCCAGTCTCCCCGACCTGATGTGTATCCTTCCAGATCCCTTCCTGGCTATAGTGAATAAGGCTACAAACCGGTCCTGGTCCTAGAACTGAGGTGTCAGGTCACAGAGTTCAGGCGTCCAACTTCAGGGCAACCTGAAGCCCTGACTTTCTATCTCTAGAAGGCCGTTTATTAGACTGCCCATCACAGGAACGGGTCACAGAGGCGACATTCCATTAACGCTTGCTGAATGGATGGGTGACCAGATGGGTGGATGGGTACAGAGCTCTGTCTGCTGCCCAGGCTAGACCAAATTTGGAGACTCCTGTTCCGCTCTGGGGGGGCTGACCGTAAGAGGAGTCCTAACAAATCGGGTCCCATCCAGGAGAAAGCAATCAGGAGAGTGACAGACTGCATGAGCCCCAGCGGGGGCTGTGTAGCTTGGAAAAGATGAGGGAGCGACAAGGAATCTGCAAACAGCCCGCCCCCCCCTCACCTCCAAGTACTGGAAGGTCTGTCTTGGGAAAGAGATGAGATTTTTCCTGTGTTGATCAGGAGGGGAGAGCCCTACCAAGGGAAGCGACCTGAAGGCGGAGTATGGCTCAGTGTGAAGAAACCCTGACGGAGGGGAGCTCTCTGACCTGGTGGCCCGCCCTCCAAGAGGAAGCAGACAGACTCATGGGCTAGCCTTGTGCCTGTCACCTATGCAACAATGGTTTTAACCGAGGACACTGAAAAACCAAAATAAAAAAGCCCTATCCCTGAGATTCTGATTCCACAGATCTGGGCCGGGTCCTGATGTGTGGAGTCTGATTAATGTTTGGAGCAGGATTCTATGGCAGGGCCAGATCAAGGATCCCGATCTTGCAGCTCGTGGCTGGAGGCTGCCCGAGACAATCCTGGGAGAGACGATCCCTGGAGAGGGTGGCCCCCTGACCGGTGGGGCTTGGGCTCCCTGTGGCTCCGGCTCCGGCTCTGGCCCTACCTGCTGCAGCAGGAGCTCTGACATCTCCAGCTTCTTCTGCAGCTCCTCCACCCTGACCTGCATGCCTGCCTTCTCATTCACCAACACCCGAAGCTTCTCTTCCAGCTCGGAGTTCTGCTGCTTCAGGTCCTCGTTGTTTTTGCTGTGGCCACACGCAGCGGGAAAGGCACGAGTACAGAACAGAAAGGACCCCTCTGGTGATCAACCCACCACACTTACCACAGAGCCACGGAACGGGGGCGTCGGAAGGGACCCTGGGGAGTTAAGAGTCCCCAGGGGCAGGCCAGAGAGAAGACCTGAGTGGCCCGAGGCCACGGCCTGCTCCGGTGGCATCGCTGGGCCCAGAGCCCGGCTCTGCACCGGCCCGAACCCATCCGACCCCCTCCTGTGGCTCCTGCACCCCTCCCGCCTCCCAGCCCCTTGCCATCCTACTTGTTCTTGTATAATTCCAGCTTCAGGGCATCTCGCTCTTTGGTTAGGTCCTTGTTGTACTGTGAACACAGAAAGGCAAGGTCAGGCACGGGCAGGGGGAGGGTGCGGTGGGCGGACTACCAGCAGCCCTAACTACGCCATAGCCACCCTTGACGTTTCGTCCGAAGCCTTTCCAAGCCCACACTTCCATTTCCCACAGCCAAGAGCTCGGGAAGGACGGGACAGATTCTTGGCCGGCCCGCGGAGGCCCAGCTGGAGCGGGTGGCATCGCTATCAGTCATGAGGGGCGTCGTGACTGACCCTTCCCCGAGTGTGCCAAGAGGCAGCAGGCTGAGGATCGCGCTCAAGCCTCGTGACCACCGCGTGGGGCAGGCCCGGCTCTGTGTGTTTTACAGATGAGCACAGAGTGTCACAGGTGAAGTCGTCTGCCTGCGATCCCCGACAGAGCTGGAAGTAAACATCCAGTCTGGCTGACTCTTCACCCACATTTCCTCCCTGTGGCGGGGGAGCAGATAGATGGGAGTGGAATTAAATCTGCATTGTGATCTTCTGTCTCTTTTTTGAAAGCTCTAGTCATAGGCCCAGCACTCAGAAGGCGCGGAGGTGACAGGTCCTCCCAGCCACCCTGTTCCTCTCCCTGGGTTTTTATAAACCCTTTCACGCACCTTCTATTACACACATACTTCCCTTCCTACGCAAATGGTAACGTAGCTAAAAGTACTGTCCTGTACTCGGCCCAAGGCCCACGGCCAGGGACGGACAGGGCTGGCTGTCAGGCTCTGGACTCTGCATTCAGTGCTCGCTCCAGAAAGCAGCCCCCACCACTGCCAAGTCCCCCGAGACAGCCAGCTCAGGCCTGCACGGCTTCTACCAACCACACGACTTGACGGTAATAAGAAATGGCCCGGGCTGTCTTGTGGGCGGTAAGATGCCCCATCACGCGGCAGGGACCTTCGGGCCCCTCCTCTGGCGGGGAAGCTGCGCCTTGAGTGGATGGGTCCGATGCCGGGCTCACCCTGTCCACCTGTTTCTGCTGGGTGGAGACAGCAGACAGGGTGCGCTCCAGTTCTCCGACACGCTGGCGGGAAGACTGCAGGCGACTAGCAAGGTCTTCAGACTCTCCTGCAATGACAGAGTTCAGAATGGAACCCAGGGAGGAACCTCGCCCAAGGCCCGCCAACAGCCCGGCTGAGGGGTGGGAGGGCGTCCAGACCCCCACCTGCTTTCTGCCTGGCTGCCTGCTGTGTGTGGGCCAGGGCCGTCTGCAGTTCAGTCTTCTCAGACACCAGAATCCCTATGGTCTGGATGTGAACCTTCGGGAGAGAAGGGAAAATGGCGCTGAAGAGGAGGGAAGGAAGCGTTTCCTTGGGGGGCAGGAGGGAGACTGTGGCTGCACGCACCTGCAGTTGCTCCCTCAGGGAGCCCTGCTCCTTGGCAAGCTTCTGCTCAAACTCCTTCTTCTCCTGCAGGAAGGAGGACACAACGCGGCTGGATGCGAGGAGGCAGAGATGAAACAGGAAAGGACGAGCTCCCAGAAAGCTGCCGCCGGCCCAGGACAGGCTCGGCGCTGTGGCCAGATCCGGGGCTGGGGGGCAGTGGAGGGGGACCAGCGGGTGGGGAAGGGGTGGGGGACGAGGTGGCCTTTTATTCCTCTAGGCTAGGCGCAGACCAAGATGAGAATGGGCCTCTGCATCTGAACCCTCCCCAAACCCATCTGCCACGTAATCAGCAGACAAAGAAATCACGTTACTTTTTCCAGTTGATCCAGAGACTCCTGGTTCTGTTGTTTCTGTGGGGAGAGTCGAAGGAAGGTAACTCAGTCTGTCCGCCTTTACTACCCTCCCCACACCAAGACTGTGGATGGGCAGGGGCCGGGAATGGGTTTTCAAGGGTCACGGCGAGATGAACGGACACGCTGTCCTCAAGCTCCCAAGGAAAGAGACTTTGGGTCTCAAGTGGCTTTGCTCACAGCTACGCAAGCGAGAGTCTGGATCCAGATGCCCGTGAAAGGACAAGGACCCGAACCTCTAGAAATGGGAGCTGCGAAACGAGAGACTACCCTTCTGTCAGCCTGTGGTTCGGAGGGGTGCATTCGTTCAACAAATATTTACTGGGCACACACCCCCCAGGCCAGGTTCTGTTCTTAACAGCAGGGACACAGCAATGAGAAGGACCTGATTTTCTGAGCTAAAAGGGACCTTGGCCACCTCTAACTCTACCTCCTCGGGAAACTGAAGCCCAGAGAGGAGAGGTGACTTGTCCGAGTTGAAAGATGGAGAACAGGAGGGGCTGAGTCAGGGCCGGAGCGCACGGGTCAAGCCAGTGCTTCCTCCGAGAGGCAAGAGCCCCGGGGACAAGTACAGGGAGGGCTCAAGCAGGGGTGTCTGGAGAACAGAGAGGAGGCGAAAAGGGCAGCCACAGAGAGCCATGCCGCATGCCCCGTGCTCCAAGGTCCCTCCGACGGAGATTTCGGCCCCCCGGCACCCCATTCTCCCTTGGCACCAGGGGCCCCCAGCCCCTTTCTTCAGAGCCCCAGGGAGAAACTGGAGCCCCAGAGGGGCAGTGTGGAACCAGGGGACCCCACTGGACTCTTACCAATTCCTCTATCTTGCTACTGAGCTGTTTGTTTGTTAGATTGCTGGAGTCCAGGGCTAGTGATAGCTCTTGGTACCGGCTCTGAGGCGCATGCAGAGGAGGAGGAGGAGGAGGAGGAGGAGGAGGGGGGAGAGGTAGAGAGAGCAGTCATTAGGGTTGGGGGCTGTCTAGGCCGTCTCAGCTGGCAGCGGGGCACCCAGCCCCCGCTGTGGGAGGAGGTGGGGGGGGCTGGCCTCAGGGTCACTGGGCCACGGTCCAGACCCACTTACCTCCAGATCCTTCATGTTAGCAGATGATGACAGGCCCTCCCCATTGACGTAGGATGAAGACTAGGAGACACGAAAGGGCGCACATGGAGGCGCGCTCTCCACCCCTCTACCCCCGGTCCCTAAGCCCTCCGACTCCCCCGCTTGCTCATCAGGCTGCAAACTGTCCTGCCTAACCCCTTTGTGCGACCGCTTCTTATCTCCCCCTCCTCTGGCCCCTCCCAGGCGGCTCTCATTCTGTGCTTCCTGCGGAGGGATCAAAGGATGTAACTAGCTTTGAGGTCCAACCCCTTCAGTTTGGAGAGCTTCACAGGGGACTCACAGGGGGCGCCTGGGTGGCTCAGTCGGTTAAGTGGGTGCTTTCCGCTTAGATCATGATCCCAGGGTCCTGCATCGGGCTCCCTGCTCAGTGGGGAGTCTGCCTCTCCCTCTCCCCCTGCTTGTGTTCCCTCTCTCTGTGTGTCAAATAATTCAACAAAATCTTTTATTTTTTTTAAAGATTTTATTTATTTGACAGAGAGAGAGAGATTACAAGTAGGCAGAGAGGCAGTTAGAGAGAGAGGGGGAAGCAGGCTCCCCGCCGAGCAGAGAGCCTGATGTGGGGCTCAATCTCAGGACCCTGAGATCATGACCTGAGCCGAAGGCAGAGGCTTTAACCCACTGAGCCACCCAGGCGCCCCAATAAAATCTTTTAAAATATTTTTTTTAGGGGCGCCTGGGTGGCTCAGTGGGTTAAAGCCTCTGCCTTCGGCTCAGGTCATAATCTCAGGGTCCTGGGATCGAGCCCCGCATCGGGCTCTCTTGCTCAGCAGGGAGTCTGCTTCCTCCTCTCTTTCTGGCTGCCTCACTGCCTACTTGTGATCTCTCTCTGTGTGTCAAATAAATAAATAAAATCTTTAAAATATATACTTTTTTTAAAAAAGGAGGACTCTAAAAAAATAAAAACAAATAAAAAAGAGGACTCTGAGGAGTCATGCCAAGCTGAACGTTCCCCAACAAGCTGGCTGCTCCCGGGCTCTTCCCTCCCTCTGGGGAACCTCCACCTCAGTTTCTTTCTTTCTGTCACATCCCCCGCCCACCATCTACCCTCTCCCTTGGGTTTCAAGTTCTGGGGTACCTCAGACACAAGACCACTGAGCTGCTGAGAAAGCTGTCGCAGGCTCTCGGTAGATGACAAACATCTGGGGACGAACACAGGAGTCAGGGGTGCAGGAGGCTCAATGGGAAAGAGGGGGAGGCGGGCAGAGGCCTGCCCCGACTCCCTCGGCCAAGGCTGCTGCCCCCATTGGAAATACTTACTTGCTTTCATCCGTAAGGTAAGGGCCATTTTCTGCATCATGACTCTGTTCAGGAAGAAACACACGAGGCGGTCACTCAGCTGCTGGTTAAGACCACCCAGGGTGGGGTGGGGAGGCAAGCGCCTTCTGACAACCTGCCAGCTCCGCCAACTTCAAGGAAAGACCTGGTCTCGGCCTCCCCCACCTCAGGCCTCTGGAAGGAACCAAGCTATCTGAGGAAAGGGGAAGAGGACCCAAAGCAGGTGCAGTCCTCTGAGGAGGAGGAGTTGGGGGTGAACACAGAGTGGGGCGGCAGGCGGAGGGGGGGAGGCACAAACCTGAACTGACGCCATGCTAGTAACACGAGGGGGACTGGCACAGGGGGAAGGGACACCAGCAGGTGCCACGGTGTCATCAACAGTTGGTGCGGCAGGAGTGGCGCGGTCTTTGGGCGCCTGTCACAGAACAGAGCAGGGGGTTAGGGGACCATGCGGGTAAGAAGGCGCGGGGCTGCCATGGATGCGGGGGTGCGGAGCGGGCAGGACAGGGGTTGCTGTGGTCAGAGTGACAGTCACACATGCTGGGAGCCACTCTGGAGTGCGGCTATGACTCGCCCAAGCTGAGGGCCGCTCTGCAGCCTTCTGGACGGCCAAAGCTCAAAGCAGGGTCTGCGCCACCTCCTTCCTGAAAGTGGGGGCCTCGTTCTCCATGGAGCTCGGCAAGAGACAGCAGTATCAAGCTTTGACCTGTGGCAGCCACAGCAGGTGGAAGACAGGGGTCCCCAGTCAGGGAGAAAGAAGGCACTGTTCTTCTGGAATGCCAGAGTGATCCTTACCCTGGGCCCCTGGCAGGCAGAGGGTACTGGTGATGAGGGACGTGTCAATGCTACTATCTGCCTCCTTCCTCTCTGCTCTCTTTTCCTTTCCCCTCTCCTATCCCCCACTACTGGCTACATCTGCCCCATTCAGGCCTTTCCTGGGAAAGAAGCCCCTGAACTGGAAGCCTCACCCTACTCCTGCAGGTTAAAAGAAAAACCCGGACACTAGGCCCACCCCAACCTCCTAACTCCGAAACACCTACCCAAATGAGATCCAGCGTGAGAAGCCAGAGGTATGAGGTCTACCCTTGGACTCTTGGTTGGTACCCTGGAGAACAATCCTGGGACTGGGGACAGGGAGCCATGGAGAAACTGCTCCCTCTTCTCCACCTGGGCACACCTGCCCGACCAGGGCCCCGCCTAGCCTCCTTCCAGGCTCAGATCTGACACAGGCCAAGCATCTGGCTCTACAGATCTAATGTCTGATGAGGAGCAAAGACGAGCGGAGAGATGGGGGAGATGGCTGCCAAGCTAGAGTTTGAAGAGGGGAGCACACTACGGAGCCACGGCCTGGCCAGCGAGGCTGGGGCCTGGAGGAAGAGGGACCCAGGGCTGGCTGTTGTCTGGACCCAATGGCCCTGGCCTCTGAAAAGTCAACTCTGCTGCCTTCCTTAGAGCTAGTGTTGCAGAGCCCGGGAAGCTGAGGACGAATCAAGCAATTTGCCTGTTCACTGTCCAGTCTGTGACCTTTGACCCTGGGACCTGGCGCTGCCTTGGCGACCTGCCAACAGAATCTCCTGGGTAAGAGCAGAGGCTCAGCAGCTGGCTGGGCTTGAGACTCTGGGGGAGGTGGGCACTTCTAGCCCTGGGCCCTGGCGAGCTCTGGGTGCCTCCTGGCATCCTGGCTTCCCACGGATCCCGAGCACTGGACACAAGAATGTTCAGGAAAGGAAAAAAGTGGTTTTCTGAGGACTTAAATAAATGTAACACGGGGCGCCTGGGTGGCTCAGAGGGTTAAAGCCTCTGCCTTTGGCTCAGGTCAAGATCTCAGGATCCTGGGATCGAGGCCCGCATCGGGCTCCCTGCTCAGCGGGGAGCCTGCTTCCTCCTCTCTCTCTGCCTGCCTCTCTGTCTACTTGTAATCTCTCTCTGTCAAATAAATAAAAATCTTAATAAATAAATAAATAAATGTAACACGATGCTTTTATGATCAACCAAGTTATTTCACAATTTTAGGTCTTAGAGCAAAAGTATGGAGTATTTAAAAAAATTACTCTCCACTCTCCCAGCTGTCCCATTCCATTAAAATTTTATTTCTTCATGATTCCCCATTTCTGGAAACGCTATCAGCTCTGTCCAGGATCCTGTAACCACAAGCCTGCATTGCGGGAACAGAAAACTTAAGTGGGAAACGGCCACTGAGACAGGATTTAAAAAACACGAGAAGGATCGGGGTCTTCGTTTCCAGGACAACAGGGGGGTGCAGGCGCAGGTTTTTAGAACTCAGTGCAAATACCAGCTTCAAGAGTCCTCTAGGCCTGGGCTCCCTCCCCTTTGCCCCTCAGCAACAACTCTGAGCCCACAAGGTGAGTCACAGCACCCAGACAGACCTGACCCCCCCCAGGTGTGAGCGGTCCCAGTGAGTGAAAGGCTCTCACACCATCCGGGGCTCTGTCCCCGCCCTCTCCCCATGCCCATCTCTTGCGGGACCTGGCCGCACTTCAGCCCTACTGCCCTGGCCTGGCCGGTGTTCCAGGACAAAGTGTGAACCTCATGTCCAGAAACGCCACCCAGGCTCCCTGCCTTTCTGGGAGATGCTCTGTGAGGTCATAATACTGGTAGTTACCTGCATTCCTCCTTCTGCCCGGGACTCCCACATCCCCCATTCTCCATCTGGATAAATGCTACCCACCTATAATCTTCAAACCAGTCTCGAGTCCATTTAGAACCAACCTCGCCCTCAGCTGGGCACCTGGAACGTTGCCACATCCTACCTTTGCTTCTTGCAGTAGGGCCGGCCTCCCTCAGTATGCATTGGACCTGGTTTATCTCTTTTCTCGAGCCCACTAGCAAGGGCCCACTGAATACACAGCCAAGTGTCCGGCTGATTTTTAAAAGAGAACGGGCGCGGGATGTCCTGGTCGCTCATCTGTTTGGTTAACCTCCTGTGCTTCACAGTTAACTCCTCTGAAAAAATAACCTCGAACCCTGTAACTGTAATGGACGCTCCCTTTGACTTAAACCCTACAGTTACCTACTCTCAACCCAAAATGAGTCCATCCAGTTCAAAGAGCGCTATGTGGTCTGCTGGTCTTTTGGGAACAGGTGCCCAAAGGGCAAGCCCGAAGGTCTGCTTTTATGTAATCTCTCCGAGTCTGACACGCCGCTGGGTATTCGCACTCAAGGCTCGAAAAGCCCGGATCCCATACACCTGCTCTGGAAGCGTTCCCAAGTTACCTTTAAACTTCAAGGTGTGTCTCACCTTCTTCAAGATGATAAAAGATGTGAGGCAAGGAAAAACAACCCAATCAACCAAGCAGGTGGAAAAGCAGACATGAACAGGCTGAGGGTTAATGAGAGCAACATAAAATAAGCCAGAGGCAAAGCCTCCCCCAAACCAGAGAATCCCTGGGGCATGCACGGCGGGGAGAGAGCAAGCCAGCGAGGGGGCGTGGCCTCACCTGCCACTTGTCCAATGGGGGGAGCGCTACCCCATTGGAGCGGTTAAGGTCGGACACCAGCACCTTCAGAATGTCCTGAATCTACAGGAGGCGAGAAGGGAGGAACAAGGGCAAGGGGAGAGAGAAAAGTGGCTTAGAGAAGAGGTGAGAGAGTCAGAGAAGGAAGAAGGGAAGAGAGAAGGGAACAAATCCATGGCCTGGGCCGCCTTCCCAAAAGGCCAGCGGCTGCCTTGCTGGAGACAGAAATCAAGGTACACAGAGGGAAAAGTCCCCTAAATGAGACAGAACGCGGTCACCGGCCCGGTGCAGCGGTTTTCTTAATACACTCATGAGACCCGCTCCTCAGGCCCAGGATGCCGGGGACGACTCTGACAGGAATGCCATCTCAATCTGAAAAACCAGACTTCCGAGGAAGGGTTCACTGGAACGAAGGGGGTTCCGGCTAGAAGTCTGAAAGGCACTGATCTGCTCCAATGATATCATCTTACAGATGAGGCCACTGGGCCCAGGGGAGGAAGTGATTTTCCTGAGGTCGCCCAGCAAGCTGGTGGTAAAGATGGACTCAAAACTCAATGTCACCTAACCCAAGTGCTTGTGGCTCTCCTCGCTACACCCTGGGCCTCTTTTGCTGCTTCCTAAAAGGACAGCGTGACAGCATATGGCTGTCCTCACTGCGTGGCTACCCCTTTGGGGCTGGGGATGAGGAAAAGTCACCAGATCAGTACATCAAATACCATTACCCTTTAGTGAATCTTGACCCTGCACCAGGCCCATAGCAGGCCTGGGTGGCCCAGTCAGTTAAATGTCTGGCTCTTGATTTCTTTCTGCTCAAGTAACGATCTCAGGGTCCCAGGATGGAGCTCCATGTCACGTTCTGTGCTCAGCTGGGAGTCTGCTTGAGGATTTTCTCTCTCCCCCTCTCCTTTTATTCCCCCCGCCACCCCTCCTCAAATAAATAAATCTTAAAAAAAAAATCAACAATCTCATTCCAATGTCACAAGTGTAAGTAAGACAACATTACCCCAATTTTACTGATGTGTAGCTATACCCCTAGTAGAGACATTACCCCCAGCAAAGGGAGAGGTAGGACTCAAACCTGTACCTGACACTTCTTCCACAATCTTAACCACCACCCTCTACTGCCTTTCGAGCACCCCTGGCCCCAGGAACCTGGCCAGCCAATACTCACATCCTCAGGGGAGTGACAACTATCAGAAGCTGTTGTTTCTGAACTACTTCCATTTTTGATCTTCCTTTTCTTCTTTACTCCTGCAGGAGTACCAGGGCTGTTCTTCTGCTGATACTCCCTCAACTGCAGAAAAGAAAAGCAGCAGGACTCGTGAGAACTATAATCCCCTATATTCACACCCAACTTTGTAGTTTACGATATACTCCTATATTTGCCATCTGATTTAAAGCCACCAACAAGCCCTATAAGGTGTTGTAATTCTCAGGGACCACAGAAATGGAATGAGAACATGGCATTAAAAGGGGGGGTCAATAATGGAACTTAAACTTAGTCTTCTGACTCTGAGTTCTGGGGGTATGCCATGAAATCAGCAAGTGCCAAGAGGCAAAACCAGAGGTGGAGATGGAAAAGTAAACATCTGAGTAATCAGACTTTAGAGTCCCTTCCTACCCATTTGTTAAAGCTGCACACTGGTACTTATCAAACTTTTCCATCAACAGACCCTGATGGCAGAAGGCACACACCTAGTGAATATGGGAACGCAACAAAACGCAGACAACGCAAGCACCACTTCAGAGAGAAGTCTATTATAATCCTACACATCTATGCAAGTGTCATCCCTGGGTACATTAATATAAAAGGACTTTTCGGGCGCCTGGGTGGCTCAGTGGCTCAGTTAAAAGGACTTTTCTCCCTCAAGAGAATCAAACACAACTGGTGCTTCAGTCCCATATTATCCTGTGGCACTTAGAACTCTCCATGTTTGAGATGATGATTTGGGGAAGATTCCCACCTGTGAAGTTCAGGTTCCAGAGATCTGTTCACAGAGGATAAGCAGATCTCACTCCAAAGAGCACTGATTATGGGGGACTCTGGTCCCAGAATCATAGGGAATTAAAAGGTGAGGTAGAGGATTCAGATTTAAAATGTGAAAGTCTTTCTGGACAGCAGAAACCTAGGAGGAAGCCATACTAAAGAAAACACATTCTTCCCCATTATCACCATTATCAACGTTCCTCGATCACTGAAGTCAGTGTCTAAGGATGGGGTACACTCTTAGAGTAAGGACTCCTGAAACCTCTCCCACCTAGGTCCCATAGTCCCCAGTCCCCTTGAAGCTGGAAATTTGTGCCACGACCCGAGAAACCGGTAAGGGTATGAAAACACTGGGGGACCGGGTAGTAAGATCAAACACCGGGCTCGTTGCGCTGACAGTTCCCAGGGGGATGGGGCTCGTAGCGCTGACAGTTGCCGGGGGTTGGTGACGTAACTACATTCCACTCCTCCCTACCGACGCCCGAGTCGCCGCTCCGGGGGGGGCGGGGGGGGGAAGCAGGGCCGGGACCGAGGTCCTCGGGAACCTGGACCGGCCAGAGGAGCCCAGGTCCCCCAGTTCTGGGTGGCAGAAGGCGAGGGCCAAGCCCGGGGCAAGGATCCCGGGGGTCACCGGCCCAAAGTCACCCGGGGGCGACGGGCGAGGGCGGGGGCTGGGCTGCCGGGGGGCGGGACTGGCTGAGAAGACTTTGGGGGGGGCGCCAACGGGCGCCGAGGGGTTCGCCCTGTGTGCCTCAGGGGCAGCACAGACTCTGGCCACGGCCCGGCCATCGGAGGGGACTTTGGCTGGGTCAGGGAGCCGCGACCCGGCACGTTTTACCTTTTTCTTGGCAGCTGCCAATTTGCTCTGTCGGGTTTCTTCCGACATCCCGGGAAGGGAGGGGGGAAGGAGGGGCCACATCACCAAAATCCCGGCAACCACCGCGGAAAAGCTTCCGGTAGTCACTGCGCCGATGTGCGACTGAGCCAGAAAAGGAGGGACTCGGGAGTTTCTAGGCAGCAGCTGGGTGGGCGTGGCCCCAATGCTAGAATCCTATTGGCCTATGAGAAAGATGAAAGGGAAAGGGGCGTGGCCAAGCCGCCGCGGGCTACAAGGGACAGGTGGAGTCACAATGAAAGCTGCGCGCGCAGCCGCTGTCCCCGCCCACCTTGAGAGAGGGGCGGGGTCTGAGCCAGCGGGGTGCGCGCGCACACCGCCCTCCCCGACCATTCCCGGTCTCCGTCCTAAGTTCTGAGTATCTGGCGGGCCTGAGGGGCTGCTCTCCCGCCCTCGCCCTGGACTCTCCTACACTGCATACTCCCCCGAGACGGGGACCCCGGACCCCAGGGCTCCGGAGGTGGGCGAGGAGCGGAGGGCAGGGCTAAAGGGCATCCCTTCATAGTCCCTTTCCCGACTCTGCATGGCCCTGCCTCGGGCTCTCTCGTCCCAGAAATCACTTCCGGAGACCCCCATCTAGCCCTCCACACACTCCCCCTCTCAGAGTCTCCCCTTCCTCGAGGATCCCTACCCTGATACCGGACTATAACTGCCCCCTTCCCAACTCCTAACCTCCCACACCCCCCACACAACCCTTTCTTCCCAGAGCAGACTCCAGGCTCAGACTTTTCCCCTTGGATTCCTCTCCAGGACTCAAGCAGGACTTTCCAAAAGTTGCCGCGGGACCTTCCAATCCCCTGTGAGTATGCCTGTGCACCCCTCCCTTCTCACCCTCCACCGTGGAAGTCAGTACTGCTCCCAGCCCTCCTCTCTATCCCCAACGGAAGCTGGTCCGCCCCAGCCCTCGTCAAGCCTGCCCCCAGCAGACCTTGTTCTGCTGAGAAACTCCAGGTCATTTCTCAGTCCTTCCCCTTCTCTTCCTGCCCACCAAGCTTCAAAGAAGAAGCCGTGTCCTGGCGTTTGCTGGTGGAACCCCAGGCTCTCCCAGTGGGCTCTGTCTGTCCTCCTTACTGACAGCACCACAAGTGGTTGGTTTTGAAAACTCCAGGATCCCCTCCCTCACCTGTTGACCCCACACAGAAACCACTCTCATTCCCTCAGATGCACGCGCTCTCTCCCGCCTTTGCCATTGGGATATACTGTCCCCTTCTGGAATACTCTCCTCCCAGCTCTTTAGCAAGGGGATGCCTGCTCATCTTTTAGAGTTGAGGTCCCTCAGAGAAGCCTCACCCCCACTTCTGACTCAGTCCAGTTGCTCAGTTAGACACTCCCTTCACACACTGTACTTCACCCTAAAAGCACTTTTCAGGCTTGCCGTTAGTTGATTAATTATTTGTCATTCACCCATTCACCTGACACGTTTTACCCAGTGCCTGCCATGTGCCAGGCACTCTTGGGGACACAGTGAACAAAACACTGCCCCTGCCCTCGTGGGGTTTACACTCCAGGGGCATAAGGCCAACAATGAACAGAATATTATTAATGAAATGTATATGTCAGGTGGTGATGGTTGTTATAAAATATCAGGACAAAAGAATAGTGAGCCATTGAGTGACCATTTTAGGTGGGGTGGTCAGCGAAGGCCTTCCTGATGACGTGTGAGTAGAGCTTTAAATGGAGATGTCTGGAGGAAAAACATAATTATTGGGTGTTTTATATTCATTCTGTGAAGACAGGGGCCAGGCTTGATGTCTTATCCATTGCTGAATCCCTGGAGCCTTTCCTAGCAGATAGTGCTTCCTCCCTATCGGTCAACTGATTAAAAGCCCATCCTAAGAGTAGGAACCATGTCTTTCTTGGCCTCTTCTTGTATCATGTGTAGACAGTTGATCCAACACACATTTCTTAAAGATCAGCAGTGTACCAGGCACTAGTCCTTGCAGCTTTTTTTTTTTTTTTAAGATCTTATTTATTTATTTCACAGAGGGAGAGAGATCACAAGGAGGCAGAGAGGCAGGCAGAGAGAGAGAGGGGGAAGCAGGCTCCCCGCTGAGCAGGGAGCCCGATGCGGGCCTCGATCCCAGGACCCTGAGATCATGACCTGAGCCGAAAGCAGAGGCATTAACCCACTGAGCCACCCAGGCGCCCGCTTTTTTTTTTTTTTTAAGATTTTTATTTATTTGACAACAGAGAGAGAGATCAGATCACAAGTAGGCAGAGGCAGGCAGAGAGAGAAGGAAGCAGGCTCCCTGCTGAGCAGAGAGCCGGATGCGGGACTGGATCCCAGGACCCTGAGATCATGACCTGAGCCTAAGGCAAAGGCTTTAATGCACTGAGCCACCCAGGCGCCCCTTTGCAGCTTTTAGAGTCAGAGAAGGCAAAGATGAACTGCAGCCTCAGGGAAGAGGTTTGTTATCCAATGAAATTATAAGCCCAGCAACATCACAGACTTGAGCATCTGGGGTCAGGATGAGCCCTTTAATTAGGATTGGGTGTGGCTAGGACTGAAAGAAAACCCCAAATAGGGGCGCCTGGGTGGCTCAGTCGTTGGGCATCTGCCTTTGGCTCAGGTCATGATCCCAGGGTCCTGGGATCGAGCCCCGAATCGGGCTCCCTGCTCTGCGGGAAAGGCTGCTTCTCCCTCTCCCACTCCCGCTGCTGGTGTTCCCTCTTTCGCTGTATCTCTCTCTGTCAAATAAATAAATAAAATCTTAAAAAAAAAAAAAGAAAAGAAAACCCCAAATAATGGTGGCCTAAACCCAGGCCTGTCTTACTCCACCACACCTTCAACATGGTTCTACCTTATGGTCCAAGATACCGTTGAGCTCTTTGATTATATCCGCATTCCAGTCAGCAGGAAGGAGGAAGACAGGCCAGAGAAAGGCATACCCTCTCCCTGGAAGGACAGTTCCCAGACGTTGCATACATAATTTCTGATTAACTTCCACTTGCCAGAACTTGGAGGGCTACATCTAATTCCAAGGGCAACTGGGCAATGTAATCTTATTAGGGGGTGGGGGGTATTGGCCACCAAGCAGAAGCGGTGGGGGGGGGTGGTTGTTGAGACCAACTTGTAGTTTCTGAATTGTGGATAATGGATCAGTCTGGCTAATGACTTAATGTGCCACTCAGCGGCCATCTCCCAAGCCTGGCCAGGCTGATGGGGCCAGCGAGGATTCTCTGCACCTTGACATTCAGAAACTGAAGGAGAAGAGGGATCTGCTGGACAAGGAGATCGTCCAGTTAATATCTGAGTAAGTCTCTTTCGGTTCCTCAGCATGTTTAAGATAACTTTTAACCAGGGCCCAGGAACTGAAACCCAGCCACACTAGCTTAGCGTAAAACCAGGACTGTGTCCTGTGGTGGGATTTAGCGTGTCTCAGCAGCCCCTCTCAGGTAGGGTGTGGTCAGATCCGGGATGAGCAGGAACTAGGAACCGGAAAGCTGTCCGGAGCAGAGGTTATCACTCTCGGGCCATCTCTGTCTGCTTCCGGTCCTTCTCTCCCTCTGCTTCCATCTGAACACTGACTCCACTCTCTCTCTGCAGGCGGGCTCTCCAGGGCCTGGGGGAAGCTGGCTCTCCCACAATTCCTGGACTTCCTCACGCCCCTTGCGCCAGCCACGTGGCACAGACTGAGGAGCCTTTTTATGTGCATTTCACACAGGAGGGGATCTGACTAGCCACCCATGTGCCCATCTGTGAATCCCCCTGCTGTGGTCAGGGTCACATAGTACCAGTGTGACTGGGAACCAGTCCCTAAGGGCACAGGGAAACTTGCCTCCTGAGACCAGGGTCTGTCTTGTCCCTAGTAGACCCTTAGTGAACATTTGTGTTTGGTTTTTTTATTTATTTGCCAGAGAGAGAGAGTACAAACAGGGGGAGTGGCAGGCAGAGGGAGAAGCAGGCAGAGGAAGAAGCAGACTTCCTGTTAAGCAAGGAGCCCGATGTAGGGCTTGATTCCAGGACTCTGAGATCATGACCTGAGCCAAAGGCAGATGGTTAACCGACTGAGCCACCCAGGCATCCCATGAACATTAGTTAAATAGACGCCTTGTGGGACACCTAGTGGCTCAGTCAGTTAAGCATCTGCATTAGGCTCAGGTCATGATCTCAGGGTTCTGGTATCAAGTTCCATACCAGGCTCCTTGCTCAGTGGGGATTCTGCTTCTCCCTCTGCCTGCTGCTCCCCCTGCTTGTGTGCTCTCTCTCTGTCTCTGACAAATAAATTAAATTTTTAAATGCCTTGTTACTCTCTGAACCTTGGATCCTCCTCAGCTTGCTTGCTTGCTTGCTTGCTTGCTTTTTTAAAAAGATTTTATTTATTTATCTGTCAGAGAGATAGAACACAAGCCGGGGGAGTAGCAGGTAGAGGGAGAAGCAGGCTCCCAAACAGGGAGCCTGATGCAGGACTCGATCCCAGGACCCTGGGATTGTGACCCAAGCCAAAGGCAGATGCTTAACTGACTGAGCCACCAGGCGTCCCTCTTCTCAGCTTTCATAAAGATCCTCTCTCTCTCTCTCCACCCTTCACCCCAGAGGCTACAGTGTGGATGAACTGGAGGACCACATCTCCCAGCTCCACGAGTATAACGACATCAAGGATGTAGGCCAGATGCTGCTAGGCAAACTAGGTGAGCAGCCGGACCCCAGAGGAGCACCAGGGCTTGGAGGGAAGGAGTCCTCATTCCCCCGGGTGTCTGGATTTTGCTCCTGGGCCCTCTAACTTGCCAGCCTTCCCATCCTTCTCAGCTGGCCCGCTCTCCGAATGCCCCGAAGCAGCTGTACAGCTCTTGCAGGAGTCCCTGGGGTTTCTTCCCTCAAGTGTAGAGCCTGTTTCAGAGCCCCAAGCAGGTCTGAACATGAACTTGCCTCCCTGCTAGATTGAGGGCTGTGGTTCCCGGTCTTCTGGGGCCTACTCAGACTGATTGACACACCACCCCTACCTCAAGTGGCTGACTTGCACCAGAGGCAGAGAGTCACAGAAGGGGGACTCTGTGACTTCAAGGAATATTTTTGTTCTTCCTGGAACACAGTCTGACTCTCTAGAGGGCTCAGCCAAGGCATAGACACCTGTGTGCCTGGGCTGGTTAGGACAGTCCACTTTGGAAGCAAGCAAAGGCATTGATGGCCTCAATCCGGTCACCCGGCTGGAGTCCGTGGGCACTCCAGCGTTCAGCAGCCAGTGACTGTGTGGGACAGGCTGCTGTGGGCACATGTCTGCCTGGTCGCTGCAGGAGTTTAGCACTTCCTGTAGAATTGCCTATCAGCATCCGGGAGTCTGTGGTGGGGAGGGCTTCTCTGTTCCAGCGGGGGATGGGTCCTGAGGAAGGAGAGGGGACAACAGGAGAAGGAAAATACAGATGGAGAAAGGAGGGTGGTCAGGCCCCAAGGAGAAAGGGGGGTGAGGGGACCGTAGCCTGGTGGTTAAGAGCGTCAGCTCTTAGGAGCTGGAGGAGCTGTTCCATCTTAGGGAGATGGAACCCAGCTTGAGACCTGTCTTTCCGGGCACAGGACCTGGAGAGGACAGGGCAGCCTCTCCTCTGAGGTGACATTTGCTGAGCACCTGCTCTGTGCCGCTCTGCAGGGGGTGGGGCGCTCTAGTGAACCAGACCCTTAAAGGACCCTGTTCTCATGTGACTTATGTTTTGGCACTGGGGATGGGGTAGGGAAGGGTCAGTAAGTAAAGGAACACAAACAAAGGAATTACAAAGTGTGTTAAGTGTTATGAAGGAAACAAAGGCCAGAGATGGAGAAGAATAGTGAGTATGAACAGGGTGGTGGGTAGGGAGGAGCTAAGGTGGTCAGGGAAGGCCTCTCAGGAGACCCCTTCCCTTGGGAGGAAGAAAGGGTCTTCGAGGGAGCAGGAGGAATGGCATCACTGAATGACCGGAGCCTGACCCATGGGCCAGGCTAAGGAGTGCAGGTTGTCAGCAGTCCCCAGGTGCAATGTAAATATAAATTTACCTTTTCAGCAGATGGCGTTAGCTGCTCTGTGTGGAGTCCAGTGGAGCTTTGCTTGACTTCTCTGTGAAGGGGGGTAAGGGTTCAGTGAGTCTTCTTTGGGGTGACCAAGCAGGGCCCACAGTGGTGGGGTCTGGTATCTCGGCCAACTAGGGGAGCGGGGGAGGGGGGGTGCAGGGTCCTGGGTAGGTCAGGCGTTTGGCCATTCTCCCTCCCACTCCTCCCACCGGACATGCATCCGTTCTTCTTTCTTGCCTTTCAGCCGTGATCCGAGGTGTCACCACCAAAGAACTGTATCCAGAATTTGGCCTGGATGTGAATGACTGAGCCAAGGCTCACAGCCCTTTGTCCACAGCCCAATGAGACAAGCAGATTTGAACATGAGAGGCAGTGAGAGCCCGACACCCACAGGCTTCCCAGCAAGGAAGCGTCAGAAGCCCTTTTCTAGAGAACTCAGTATGAGTCAGGAGGGAGCCCAGAGAAGAGATGGACAGCAAAGAAGAGCTGTTCCCTGCTCCCAGTTTCCTGAAATGTCCCAGTGATATCTATGTGTGTATGTCTCCTGTTTGTAAATAAACATACAAGCAATCTGGGTGTGAATCTGTACACTGAGTCCCTCTCCTCCGGTAGCCCCCTAACCTTCCCCAGGAGAAACAGAGCCTGCCTTAGATTGTAACAAGCTTACATGTACCAAGCACTGTGCTGAGCACCTTACATCCGGTATCTCTAAGGCCTGAGTCCATCCCATGGGAAATGAATATTGCTATCCCCCTTGTACAGATGAGGAAATTGAGGCTCAGAGAAGCAAAGTGACTTACCCAAGGTCACACAGCCAGTGAGCGGCAGAGCAGGGATTCAAGCATAAGTCTAATTCTGAAGCTTATGGTTTGCAATACTGCCTTTCTGGGTTAGGAGACAGGGAGGGAGGAGCTGAGCGCGAAGCAGTGATGCTGGAGGAATTCTTCCCTTGTGTGTCTATCTGCACAATGAAGGTTCCAGTCCCGACTGCAGTCCGCTGCGACACCAGGGCAAGCTGTCACTTCGCCTTTGTGCTTTGCTTATCCTGATCCACGAGCACTGGCAGAAGTAAGACGAGTGTTGCAAGTGATCGCTGCAATCCAGACTGGCAAGATTGCACACTGGACCCGCCAAGAGTCCTGACTGTTCCAGCTCCTCATCCGGCTGTCCCTGCTGGACATCTTCTCGAGATCGTAGGTGTGATGGCAGAGCTTGAGGACAAGCTGTCATGAGGTGAAGTAAGCACAGTTTCTAAAACCTGGCGTGTGAGTCAGGCCTGGGTGTGGGTTCAAGTTCTGCCCACTTAGGAGCCGTGTCACCACAGGCCACCGACTTGGCCTCTATGAGCAGAAATAACAGTAGTATCGCATGCGGTGGGGCAATTAGCATTAGCTGCCTCAACAAACGTCCCCACATCTCCATGGCTGACCACAAGAAAGGTTTATTTCATCAAGTCTGGTGAGGGTCTGGTAGCCCCTCTGCATTTTAGGGCTTCGCCGCTGGAATCCACAGCAGGGAGCAGAGACAAGGAGAAGACACGTCAGGTCTGAATCGACCCATCCCCCGATCAGCAGCCATCATTCCTGCTCCCAGACAGTTGTCCAGAAGTGGCCACCTGGCCCAAAGCCACTAAGGGAGACCCGGACTGGGAAACAAGGGTGAGCACCTGGAGACTGGGCGGTGCCATCAGAGCTCCACGTGCCTAGATCCCAGTGCCCCGTCTGCGCTCCTCAGTGGCCTGACCCATGCGCGAGCCCCAGCCCCTTCCACATGGTACCCATTCACACATTCACTTGCATCTGCATGGCCTCATTGATGACCATGAGAGAGCCAGAGTGCTTTCCCATTTGGGGGCATTTCTCGCCATTTCCTATACCTTCACATCATCACATCCACAGGTTTTCACAACCGCCTGACCAGATAGATTCCATCACCATCCTCACTTTGTAGAAGAGGAAACTGAGGCTCGGCGAGTGGAAGCAACTTGTCAAAGTCACACAGTGGCCGAGTAGGAACACGAGCCCAGGTCTGTCTGGCTCCAGACCCCGGCCTTCTAACCTGGACCCCACACCGTGACACCTTCATGGGCTCTCTTCCCAGCCTGGGTCCCCTCTGAGGACAAGACTGTCAGTCTGGACAAGATTCATCTCGAGTGACACCTTCTGCGCCTGCACCTCACACATAGTATTTGCCTAATTGAATAAGACCCTGATCCCATCCTCCTCGATCCTGAGGGAGAGCTGGTGATCTCACTGGAGATGGTTGCAGGACGGCGGCAGGCTCTCTGAGCCTCTCATGTCTGAGATCCTACACAGCTGTCACCTCACCTGACTTTTCCCTTGCAGCTTCCTGGGCCACATCACCTTCCAGTGAAGGAGGAGGACAGGTCAGCAGCCAGGCTCAGGGTGGGGGGAGCCCCAGGAGGAGAGGCCCCCTCCTGGAGGTTCCCCACCTACCTCGCCCCATTTTCTCCCTTAGGGGTCTAAGAAATGACGACAATGCTGTTCGGTCAAAGACTGTTGTGGGTTACAGGAACATATGTGAACAGCCCCTAACCAGTTTGGGACACTGGGGAAATGTCACAGCGTAGAGACACCCATGCATGTATGGGGAGTCAGCCAGACAAGAACGTGGGCGAGGATTCCAGGAGGGGAAATGACATTGACCGAAACCCCGAGGCCAAGATCTTAGTGGACCCAGGATGGGCGCTGGGACTCAGTCTGCTTGGACAGGGGTTAGAGACAATTTGCTGACCATTTACTTGGACTCTTGGACTCTTGGGGACCTTGCCCCAGACACAGTGTAACCCAGCTCTGCATTTGGGGCTGCTCTTTTTTGGCACGGAAATGGGTACCGTTTGTATTTTCTGTAACTCACATGTTTCATGATTTAACTCTTATGATTTGAAACAAATCCAGTAAAGACATTAACTCCAGTGAAGACATTAAAAGAAGACATGCAGTGGGCGGCCTGGCTGGCTCAGTTGGAAGAGGGTGCAACTTTTGATCTTGGGGTTCATGTGTTTGAGCCCCACGTGGACTATGGAGATGACTTAAATAAAACTTTAAAAAAACAAAAATAAGGGTTGCCTGAGTGGCTCAGTCGCTTAAGGGTCTGACTCTTGACTTCATCTCAGGTCATGATCTCAGGTCCTGAGATCGAGCTCCATGTCGGGCTCTGTGCTGGGCGTGGAGCCTGCTTAAGATTTTCTCTCTCTCTCCCTCTCTGAAAAAAAATTAAAAGAAAAATAAAAGAAGATACATAGTTGAAAACAACAGGGAATGCACCAAAATAATAATAACGCTTATTCGAGATGGGAGGATTCTTGGTGTTTTCTCTTTTCTCATGTTTCACTCTCTCCGTTCTCAGTCCAGCCAGTTAATCCTGACCTTCCTGGAATTAATCCTTTCTTTGTTTTTTGGAGGTTTTATTTATTTATTTATTTATTTATTTATTTATTTATTTATT
>LNAC01000009.1:2783373-2826039 GCA_002007465.1 Ailurus styani | reverse complement strand
TCCCTGCTGAGCAGAGAGACCGATTCGGGGCTCAGTCCCAGGACCCTGAGATCATGACCTGAGCCGAAGGCAGAGGCTTTAACCCACTGAGCCACCCAGGCACCCGTAATCCTTTCTTTGCTTCGCTTTATTCCCTCCCTTTTTCCTTAACTCCATACTAGTTATTTTGCTTGATTCTAAACTTATCCTCAACCCTAATTCCAAATGTTACTAGAGATCATTTTTCCCTGGACCCTCGCCTCTACGAAATACAGAAACCCTGCAGTCCCAAGAGCTCTTGTGCTATGGACTTGTGTTCCGGCAGTTGTCCTGAGTCGCGTTTCTTCTGGCAGGCATCACATGGCACTGGGGCCAATTCCAGGTTCTCAAGCTGAGAATGAATGAGCACACTGCCCAGAACTCCCAAGACCAAGGAGGACGCTGGAAAGGAAAGCCTGGTCAGGATCCATTTCCTCTGATGTGGGGTCAGCTTTGCCCGGTGTCATGGCAGGCAGAGGCCTCAAGGGGGCAGTGTCTGCCCAGAGATGCACCCAAGGGCGGGGGAGGCGAGCTCTAGGAAGGCCTTGCTGGGAAGGTCCGGGCCTGCAGAACCACTGGCCGCAGACCAGATCCTCAACGCGCCCCACACAGCAGTGGGGTTCTCTCTGGTGGCACCCATCTCAGGAGTCTGGAGTCACCCCCATCCCCGCCACAGGCGGTAAGGAGCCCACTGGCTGCGAGCTGTGGGGAGTGACAGGTGCCACTCCTCAGGGGACGCCTCCGTGGCGGCCCGCCGACGATATCTCTGACGCAGACCTCGTTTGTTTGATCGCATCTAGTGTAAACCTGACTCAAAAACATTTATCATCCAGCCCCTACCGCAGGAACACGACACAACCTGCTTTCTCGTCATCCCTGGGGACCGAAAGGGGTCATTTCTGGACAGCCTGCCCTCACCCAGGCAGTGTCACCAAATAGCACCGCACTTGAGCTCTGCTCAGAGGGGGACGCGTCGGGGAAGGAAGGCCAGGGGCCCAGGGGCCCACTGTGGTGGGAGAAGGGAGCCTGCAGCCACCCCCCCCCTGCCCCCCGGAGGCATTGTGATGAAAGTTCTGGGTCAGGTGGACGGGGACTGACAGGTGAAAGGTGACAGCCACACACTCAAACCAGTTAGTTAGAAGCTGGAGGCTTCCCCAGAGAAGGGGTTGACAGTGGTAACAGCTACCCTTTACGAAACGCTGTTGGCCAGGCAGAGACAAGCATGTCACCGGGCACATCCCGTCCACACCTCCCAACCACGGAGCGCATTAGGTGGAGTCTCCCATTTCCAAACTGCAGTTCATGGGGTGGAGTGACTCGCTCCAGGTCACAGGGCCAATTAGTAGCTACACTGTCGGACCCCAGAGTCTGGCCCACGGGAAGCTGTCCTGCCTCCCCGGCAGAGGCCCAGCCTCCGGGGAGTCTCTCACCCAACATCATGCGTTGACAAAAGGAGGAGTTAGAACTTGAACCCAGAACTCTCTGAGCCCTTAAGCTCAAGGTCTTAACCACAAATCTCTGCTGTGCTTCTTAGAAGTTGTATCTGCCCAAGCCCTGCCCTAGCGGCCAGGCCAGTGGCCAACAATGAACAGCCTTGGCCTTGGCCCGGTCCTTGGCCCCCTCTCTCCTAACTCCTCTGAGCAGGAGGCTTTGCTCCCTTCCCAGGAAACCTCTCATTCCTAACATCAGGATAGGACCAGATCCTCTCCTGACCTTTAGCTTCCTCGGCCTCTTGTGTTCATCCCAGAATCCCAAAAGCTCTCCGCTGGACTGACCTTCACAGCAGCTAACCCTGGGAGAGCATTGCCAGACCCCAGGCTTAGAGCTCAGCATGATACTGCCTGTGTTTGCACGGATTCCTAAGAGGTCCATGCCTATCTCCATTTTCCAGAAGAGGCGAATGAAACTCAGAGAGGTTAAGCCACTTTCCCAAGGTAACACATCTAAGAAGCAGACTCAAAGGTTAAAGGTTCCAAAGTAGTGCTCTTTAAAATCCAGCTAATAATTTCCAAACCTCTGATTATCATAATTATCTGAAAGGGCTTTTTAAAAATAAAGATTTGGGTCCCTGACTCCACCCAAGGGATTCTGATTTTGCAGGCCTGGGGCAGGCCTGTATTTTTTTAATGAGCTCCCAAGGTGTTCTTGATAATATGACCTCGCTGGTGAGTGTTCCTTGGCGGTTGGTTGGTGAAATGGCTTCTAACCACTGGTAATAATGTCTGATCAAACCCTGCGTCCAAACCAACATATGCCAACCCATCTAGAGAGTCTCTGGCCCAGAAGAGCCAGCTTTAGCTCACACTCATGTGGGATCTGATCTGCCTTGTCCCCAAAGCCCTCTCACAGGTCCCCGTGTTTGTGACCTGCAGCCCCACCCTCCATCCTGGCTCCAGCAGACCTGCCCGGCTGGTTTGCCAGGGACCAGCTCCGCCCCTCTTGCCATCTTAGGGCTCCTGTTGCTTCTGACTTGCCAGGGGCTCAGGAAGTATCTCCAGGGGTTGACAGCGGGCACTGCATGGAAGAGGGCTGAGCCGGGAGTCACTTTGACCCACAGGCTGCATTGCAGACCACAAGAGGGCTGGCAGGCGCCCCGGACAGCCCCCCATCCCCAGACAGCCCCCCTCCCCCCTCCCCAGCACCAGTCACACCGGGCCACCCACCTGATGCTTGTCTATCTCGGTCAACCTCCACCGCCCCCACACGGGCACTTCTCTAGTGTGACTAATGTGGGTCCCTCCTGCTCTCCAGCCCGACTCCACTGTCCCACACTCCCTGCTAAGGTGCTTGAAGGAGGGGGTTAGTAGGGACGGACAAGATGTGCACCAGAGATGGAGATGTTGATGATGCGGTGTTGGAAAGAGTTTTTTGTTTGTTTTTGAATCTGCGGCCAAACAGAGGAAGCTCAGCAGGCCCTGTGTCGAAGATAGACAGTTGCAGGAGGCTGGGTTGGCACGAACTTTGCCAAGCCTAGGTCTCCTCGTCTATAATGGAGATAAAATAAAACATCGGGTGGCCACTTCCTGAGGGATCAGAGCTATAAAGGCGGGTTTAATGATTCTAAAGATACAGGCCATCGTGTCCACTCATGATGATGATAATGCCTTTGTGCGTTCTAGGCATTTTCCTGGTCGCCCAGGACGGACGAGTGCAAGGTCTTTCTAACTTAAAGTGGGACCTTTTGGGCGCCTGGGTGACTCAGTGCATTAAAGCCTCTGCCTTAGGCTCAGGTCATGATCTCAGGGTCCTGGGATCCAGTCCCGCATCGGGCTCTCTGCTCAGCAGGGAGCCTGCTTCCTCCTCTCTCTCTGCCTGCCTCTCTTCCTACTTGTGATCTCTGTCTCTCTCTCTCTCTGTGTCAAATAAATAAATAAAATCTTAAAAAAATAGATAAGTAAATAAAGTGGGACCTTTCGTGAGCCCGCCTTCTGGGGTGGTAAAGTCTGGGGAGGGTTGGGGAGAGAAGGGTTGGGAAGGAAGGAATAAGAGAGGGGGCACCTAGGAGGGGGGCAGGGGAGTGGGCTGGGGGGGGGCCTATAAAAAGAAAATTCTTTCCTTGAAAGCTGCAGTTATCTGGGCATTAATATTCAAGAAGCATTTTTTCAGGCACTGTTCTAAACTCCGGGGATGCAATAATAGGAAAACAAATATTCCAGCCCTTGTGGTGCTGACACGCTTGGGCTGGGAGAAGACAATAAAGCAAATAAAAAATAAATCATCCTTTGGATGGTGCCAAGTGCCAGCGAGAAGAATAAACAGGGAAAAGAGATGGGATGTGAAACTTATAAAATTTGGGCCTCCTTCCGCAAAGACATATTGAATGAATTCAAGAGCCAGCCACTTAACCGACTGAGCTACCCAGGTGCCCCTAAAGATGTTCATTTTTAAATCATCTCTAAGCCCAACACGGGGCTCAAACTCACAACTCTGAGATCAAGAGTCACATGTTCCACCAACTGAGCCAGCTGGGCTTCTGGGGTTGTTTCTTAGAGGGTATTTTGTTTTTTGTTTTTAAATTTTATTTATTTACTTGTTAGAGAAAGAGCACCCAAGTAGGGGAGCAGCAGAGGCAGAGGGAGAAGCAGGCTCCGTCCGTGCTGAGCAGGGAGCCCCATGCAGGGCTCCATTCCACCTGAGCCGAAGGCTGGCACTTAATCAACTGAGCCACTCAGGTGTCCCCCCCCCCACCACCGTTTTTAGAGGTTTGTTTGTTTTTTTGTTTCCCCTGGGGCATTTGTAAATAGGGTGGGAAGGTGTCAGTGGAGTGGAGACCCACAGGAGGGGACAAGGCCCTCCTCCCCCCCACCCCCCCCCCGCAAGAGGAGAAGGCCTTGAGACAGGAGTGTTTGAGGAACAGTGTAGAAGCCAGTGTGAACTCAGCAGGGCAAACAATGGAAAGGGAAGGGGTGAGGCAGGGGCGGGGAGCAGATCGTGAGGGCCTTTGAAACCACAGTGAGGACTTTGGCTTCTATTCTAGGGAAGCAATGAAAAGCTTTGCATGGAAAAGTAACGAGTCTAACTTGCATTTTTACAAAATCCCTCCGTCCACTAGGTGGAGGGGTTACAAGCGTGGACCCAGGTGAAGGTTGGAAGGTGGTCGGATTCTGAAAACGACAGCATTTTGAAGGCCCAGCCAGCAGCATTTGCTAATGGATGAAGTATGGGGTGTGTGGGAAGAGGGGCCTGCTGGGATCTGGACCTGAGCGACTGGAAGGGTGGAGTGTGTTCCCTGGAATGAGGAAGTCTGGGAAGATAAGGAGCTGGGTTTGGGTTATGTGAGGTTTGAGCCACCGGGAAGCGAGAATGCTAGGTGCCAAGTATTTGGGGATGGAGCTTCCGGGGAAGGTCAGAGGAGACATATAGATGTAAGGAACATCCCCTAGTTTCGACAGCCATGGGATTTCCCACTGACATCACCTAGGAGGGTGTGGGCTGAGGAAAGAGCTAGAAGGAGGTTGGGAGCACCAATGAGGAGATCTTAAGGGAGGAGGGATCCAGCAACAAGACAGAAAAGGAACCAGGGGGGCGCCTGGGTGGCTCAGTGGGTTAAGCAGCTGACTTCGGCTCAGGTCACGATCCCAGGGTCCTGGGATCAAGCCCCGCATCGGGCTCCTTGCTCAGCAGGGAGCCTGCTTCTCCGTCTGCCTCTGCCTGCCTCTCTGCCTACTTGTGCTCTCTCTCTCTGACAAACAAATAAATAAGATCTAAAAAAGGAAAAGAACAAAGAAAAGGAATCAGGGAGGGAGGAGGAGGTCCAAGGGAAGGCCCTCGAAGACATCCCCGGAGGCGCCTCACTGTGACCTTAGCAAGAGCGGTTTCTGGAGTGGAGCCGTGGAGACTGAAGGTCTGACTGGAGGGGCTCCAGGCGGCCTGGGACAAGAACGGGGGACAGGCACCCGAGACAGCCTTTCCAGTTTTGCTCTTAAAGGTGGTACAGAAACCAAGCAACTGGAGAGAGACGAGAGGTCAAGAAAGAGTAATGTTTGTTTTTCTCTTTGGGAGCTTGGGGAGTAAAATACACATAAAATTGACCGTTTTGACCCTTTTAAGTGTAGTTCAGTGGCATTTCCCATCCCCTCCCCCAGCCCCTGGCACCCAACCTTCTAGTCTCTGTCTCCGTGAACTCAATAACTCTAGGGACCTCCAAAGTAGTGGAATCACACACAGTTTGACTTCTCGTGACCAGCTTGTTTCAGTTAGCATCATCCCCAAGCTTCATTCATGTTGTAGCAGGTGCCAGGACTGCCTGCCTTTCTCATCCTTGAATAATATTTCATTGTATGGATGGACCACATTGTGATCTTGAACTTACCCTTCCATGGACACGGGCATCGTTTCCCTTTGACTACCATGAATGCCGTGATGCACATGGCTGTGCAAATACCTGTTTGAGTCTTTGCTTTCAATTCTTTGGGGTGTGTGTCCAGAAATGGAACTCCTGAATCCTACAGTAATTGTATGTTTAATTTGGGGGGGAACTGCCATGCTGTTTTCTGCTTGTGTGTTTTTAATTTTTTTTAATTTTTATTTGCTTGACAGAGAACAAACAGCAGTGGGAGTGGCAGGCAAGGGAGAGGGAGAAACAGGCCCCCTGCTGAGTAGGGAGCCCGATGTGGGGCTCCCCAGGACCCTGGGATCATGACCTGAGCTGAAGGCAGACACTTAACCAGCTGGGCCACCCAGGTGCCCCATTGTGTGTTTTTAAGACAGGAGATATAGCAGCATGTGTGTATGCTGATGGAAATGATCAAGTAAAAAGGAGGCAATCGTGAAGCCCAAGAGATGGAGAACTGCCAGGGTGATAACCTTGGCTCAGGAGAAAAGGTGGGGTCAGGTTCAAAAGCCCAGGCATACCTCGTTGTATTGCACTTGCTTTATTATGTTTTGCAGATACTGTGTTTTTTTGCAAATTGAGGGTTTGTGGCAATCCGGCATTGGGTCCTACTGGTGCCATTTTTCCAACAGTATCTGCTCACTTTGTGTCCCTGTGTCACATTTTGGCCATTCTCTCAATATTTCAGACTTTTTCATCATCATTATATTGGTTATGGTGATCTGTGATCAGTGATTTTTGATGTTACCATTGCAATTGTTTTGGGGCACCATGAACCTTGCTCATATAAGACAGCAAACTTAATTGATCAATGTGTGTGTTCTCATTGCTCTACTCACCAGCCATTCCCCTCCCTGTCTCTTTCTTTCCTCCGGCCTCCCTATTCTCTGAGACACAATATTGAAATTCGATCAGTTAATAACCCTACAGTGGTCTCTAAGTGTTCAATAGTGTGGATAGAAGATCAAACAGACCACAACACATTCCCTTAAGCCAAGGCCTAATCAGGAGCAAGGCCAGGAGCAAGGCCTTAATTCTCTTCAATTCTATAAAGGCTGAAAGAGGTGAGGGAGGGCGCCTGGGTGGCTCAGTGGGTTAAAGCCTCTGCCTTCGGCTCAGGTCATGATCTCAGGGTCCTGGGATCGAGGCCCGCATCGGGCTCCCTGCTCAGTGGGGAGCCTGCTTCCTCCTCTCTCTCTGCCTGCCTCTCAGCCTACTTGTGATCTCTCTCTCTCTCTATCCCCATCAAATAAATAGATAAACCTTAAAAAAAAAAAAAGAGGCGAGGGAGCTGCAGAAGAAACGTCTAGTTTACAACATGAAGTAGAGGTCGGTTCATGAGGTTTAGAAAACTATCTCCATAACATGAAAGTGCAAGGTGAAGCAGTGAGTGCTGAGGGGAAAGCTCCAGCTTCTCCTTGTCCTCCAGTCTTCTCCAGAAGACCTAGCTCAGTTCTTTAATGCTCAGATCAATAATTAATTTCGTGACTACATGAAACAACAGAGCTTTAATGTAGACAAAACATCTCCTATTGGAAGAAGATGCCATCGAGGACTTTCATAGCTAGAGAGGAGAAGTCCCTTCCAGGGACAGGCTGGCTCTTGGGTTAGGTGACTTTAAGTTAAAGCCAGTGTCCATCGACCATTCCCAAAACCCTAGGGTGCTTAAGAATTGCTAAATCTACTCTGCCTGTGCTCCCTCAATGGAACAACAAAGTCTGGATGATGGCACATCTGTTTACAGCATGATTTATTGAATATTTTAAGCCCACTGTTGAGACCTACTGCTCAGGAAAAAAAAAAAAAAGATTGCTTTCAATATATTACTGCTCTTTGACAGTACACCTGATTACCCAAGAGCAATGATGGAGATGGACGACGAGATTATGTTTTCATGCCTGTTACCACAACATCCATCCTGAGGCCCATGGATCAAGTAGTAATTTCAAGTTCCTAGTGTTATTGTTTAAGAAATATATTTTGTGGGACGCCTGGGTGGCTCAGTTGGTTAAGCATTTTTTGCAACGCCATTTGTTGAAGAGACTGTCTTTTTTCCATTGGGCATTCTTTCCTGCTTCGTTGAAGATTAGTTGACCATAGAGTTAAGGGTCCGCTTCTGGGGTCTCTATTCTGTTCCACTGATCTGTGTGTCTGTTTTTGTGCCAGTTCCATACTGTCTTGATGATGACAGCCTCGTAGTAGAACTCGAAGTCCGGAATTGGGATCCCTCCAGCTTTGGTTTTCTTTTTCAAGATTGCTTTGGGTATTCGGGGTCCTTTGTGGTTCCACACAAATTTTAGGTTTGTGCTAACTCTATGAAAAATGCTGGTGGTATTTTGATAGGAATAGCATTAAATGTGTAGATTGCTTTGGGATTAGTATAGACACTTTAACAATATTTGTTCTTCGAATCCCTGAGCATAGAATGCTTTTTCATTCCTGTGCGTCCTCTTCAATCTCTTTCATACGTGTTCTGTAGTTTTCAGAGTACAGATCTTTTACCTCTTTAGTTAGGTTTATTCCTATGTATCTTACTGTTTTGTAATGGGATTGACTCCTTGATTTCTTTTTCTGCTGCTTCATTATTGGTATAAAGAAATGCAACAGATTCCTGCACATTGGTTTTATATCCTGTGGCTTTGCTGAATTCGTGTGCGAGTTCTAGCAATGTTTTTGGTGGAGTCTTTCAGGTTTTCTATGTAGAGTATCATGTCATCTGCAAATAGTGAAAGCTCGACTTTCCTTGTCCATTAGGATGCCTTTTATTTCTTTTTGTTGTCTTATGGCTGAGGCTAAGACTTCCAGTACTTTGTTAAATAGTAATGGTGAGAATAGACATTCTCGTCTTGTTCCTGACCATAAGGGAAGGGCTCTCAGTTTTTCCACTGAAGCTGATGTTGGCTGTGGGTCTTTCATATATGGCCTTTATGATGTTGAGGTATCTTCCATCTATCCCTATTTTGTTGAAGGTTTTTATCAGGGCTCCAACTTTGAGAGAAGCTCTACTGTGGGTAGGATGCTATCAAACAGCATCACGAGCTACAGAGAAATCATTCATGAAAGGAAGAGTCAGCCAATGCAGCCAACTTCATTGTCTTATTTTGGGAAATTCCATATCCACTCCACCTTCAGCAACCACTGCCCTGACCAGTCAGCAGCATCAACATCTAGGCAAGACCCTCCACCAGCAAAAAGGTGATGATTCTCTGAAAGTTCAGATAACAGTTATCACTTTTCTAGCAATGAAGCATTAAAAAAAAATTGGGGGGAAGGGGCAGAGGGAGAGAGAAAATCTTAAGCAGGCTCCATGCCCAGGGTGGAGCCCGACACGGTCCTCGATCTCACAACCCTGAGATTGTGAACCGAACCGAAATCAAGTCAGACACATAACTTAATGAGCCACCCAGGTGGCCCTGCGTTGTTTTTCAGACGTAATTCTACTGTATACTTGATAGACTACAGTCTATTAAGACTGTAAAAAATAACTTTAAATAACTTTAAATTTTTATTTTTTTATTTTTTTAAATATTTTATTTATTTGACAGAGAGAGAGATTACAAGTAGGCAGAGAGGCAGGTAGAGAGAGAGGGGGAAGCAGGCTCCCCGCTGAGCAGAGAGCCCGATGTGGGCCTCGATCCCAGGACCCTGAGATCATGACCTGAGCCGAAGGCAGAGGCTTTTACCCGCGGAGCCACCCAGGCGCCCCAATAACTTTAAATTTTTAATAACTTAACAAATGACTGGTATAAAAGTAACTTTTATATACACTGGGGAACAAAATATTTCATTTGACTCACTTTTCAATATTCATTTTATTACCGTGCTCTGGAACTGAACCCGCAGTGTCTCCGAGGTATGCCCGTCGAGGGGTGGGCCTAGGGTAGCAGCCGGAGAGTCTATCCTTAGTTACGGGAGGAAAGACAGATTTTTTTTAGGCCTGGGCACAGGTTTCATTCCAAGCACTCATTTCTCCCATTATTTTCCCACTGGATGTACGCTCTGGGAGACCAAGGGTGTTCTCTGTCCTTTGACACCAGCGCCAGAGCGGGGGCTGGCCCACAGAAGTACGTGGGGGAAGGCTGCATTAATCCCCAGTTTTTCCATAGGTGGACTGGGTTGGGGTTCACACCCTGGCCTGTCCGCTGCCAAAGGCCCATCCCGAGGCACAGGGACAGGGCTACGCATCTGCGGGCAACCGGCCTGCGCAGAGCACTGTGGGTTTGCCGATGACGGCGCTGGTGTTTTTAAGAACACGTTTCGTGCACAGTAGGTGCACATGCCATTGCACATGTTTTGGCTTTAAAAACAGTCTCTTTCTGGAAATAATGGGCTCAACAGTGCACCCTGAAACTCTACTTACAAATCTCACGTTGCTAACATATTTGGCACAATTTAACAATCGCTGTTAAGTTCTAGCCTCTTCAGGGTTAAAGACACCTCCTAAGGAAAACATTTTACCATCCTCAGGGATTTGGAGTGGTTTTCCCAGCCAGCTGAGGCTGCCTAATGACCTAATAGTTTGGCCATGATTTGGGGTTCTCCAGTCCCCTGCAATCCCGAGATCATGACGGGCCACACTGACTCCCTTTATAATCTCTGTGCCAATAAGGACTCCAAAAGGGGTGTTGGGACAGTCCCTGGGCCTGGGCCCCAGTTATCTAATTTTTCCAGCTAACAGAGGTTTGCACACACCCTCTGGTCAGGTTTCCTCACCATTGGATTGGATCCAGCGAATCTAAGCCTTACTTGACTTTATTTTTTATTTTCTCCATGCAGACACATATATTTTCATATGCTTCCTATCTAACAGGCCCACCACTCTTAGATAAGATTAGATTATGCATATCTCTTCTGGCTCCAAAGTCTTAGCAGGAAAATCTAACTGGGGACATACCCAGGGCACTGTTGGGTTGGGTCTAGGTTTGGCCAAGGTTAAGACGGGGAGACCACAGTTCAAGAAGGATTAAGAGTACAGGCTCTGGAGCCAGACTACCCAGTTCAAATCTTGAGTCTATACCTTTGATGGGCTCTCTACCGTCTACCCACTTGGTGCCTCAGTTTCCCCATCTGTAACATGGGGATCAGATTCCCTGGGAATTTTGGTGCAAGGGTGGGGCCCAGTAAGAGGGGATGGGAGGTGGCAGCCAGGAGCTGCTAAACAGGAAGGAGGGCGGCTGCCTGGGGCAGTGAAGTGGCTTGACTATCCACAGGTCCAGGTGACTGAGGTCAGAGAGGCAGGACACTTGTAGGTTAAACCAACCTCTGGAACAGCTACCTGCTTAGAAGTCAGGGAGGTGGCAGGGTCCTATCAAGACCTAGGTGCTCTCTGCTGGGCAGGGTGTTTCACCCACAAAATGGGGATAATCATGGTATCTTTCTTTCTTTTTAAATATTTGATTGATCGATTGATTTAGGGAGCTGATGTGTGAGTGGAAGGAGGGCAGAGAGAGAGGGTGAGAGAAAATCTTAAGCAGACTCTGAGCTGTGAGTGGAGCCCCATGTGGGGCTCAATCCTACAACCTTGAGATCATGACCTGAGCTGAACCCAAAAGTCGGACGCCTAACCAACTGAGCCACCCAGCCGCCCCAGTCATGGTATCTCTCATACCAGGGTGATCATGGGAGCATTGGAGATAGTGAATGTGAAATTCTCAGCACAGAGCCCGGCTCGGCAGAAACCTGCATTAAACGATAGCTGCTCTCGTTGATATCACTGTCCTTTCCAAAGCGCTTGGCCTGCTGATCCTCAAACGTGACCAGGCCTTGGAGCTGGGCACTGGGCCTCGGGAAGAATTGATAGTGATGGCACCAGCTTAGTTTTTCAGGAAGGCTTTTCGGGAAGCCAGTTTCTACCTTCTGGTGAAGTCAGTGTGAGTGTCAGAAAAAAAGGCCCAGAGGGGCCAGAGTGTCTCTGAAGGAACAAATCCTGGTCACCCTGGCTCTTAACCCTCTGAGGTTCAAGAAAATGCACAGATGACGAAAGCCAGGTGGATCTTCCATCCAGCAGATTCTCGGTCAGATTATGAAGCTGAAGGTCCAAGATCCCACCTTCGGACAATGCAGGACACTCATCTTAGGTGCAAAGGTCCTCAAGGTGATTCTTATTCAGAGACAATCAACGCAATCTGGATATTGCTTCTCCACAGAGGACCTATTGTCCCCTGATAAGTCAGATAGATACTCTTTGACCTGCACTTGCTGTTCCCTTGGCCTCAAAGGCTTCTTCCTCCAGATAATCTCCCTGGCTCTGTGCCCGACCTCCTTCAGCTCTCTCTTCAAATGACCCCTTCTCAAACTGCCCTATTTAACATTCTCCACCGGGTGTTTTGGGCTGTCTTGTTACTGATGTATTCCTGGTGCCTACAACAGGATCAGGAAAACGGTGGGTGCTCAGTAAATGTTGGTCGAATTCTGGGTAAAGTAGCTGGAACCCAGGGCTTGGGAAAGCTGCTCCATCCTACTGATAACAATGTGTTCGAAAGAGAGGAACAGCCCACGGTGGGAGAAGGTCTGAGCTTCCCAGTACCCCGGGCCTCTCAACATGGGGTCTGGAGGAAGGAGCCCCCGTACCTGATGGACAGACAGGAAGGAATGGCTGCGCTCTATCCCACATGAAAGAAGCAAGCTGTGACACGCCGTGCATACTATAATTCCACTTTGTTAAAAAATTAACCATTTGGGTTATTCCATATAGTCAACATATATACACCGAACTCATATACAGGAGCCAGAAAAACTCCCATTCCTTCCCTGCTCACAATGCTGCTGACATTACACGTGTGTGGTTTTCTTTTTTTTTTTTTTTAAGATTTTACTTATTTATTTGATAGAGAGAGATCACAAGTATGCAGAGAGGTAGGCAGAGAGAGGAGGAAGCAGGCTCCCTGCCGAGCAGGGAGCCTGATGCGGGCTTCGATCCCAGGACCCTGAGATCATGACCTGAGCCGAAGGCAGAGGCTTTAACCCACTGAGCCACCCAGGCGCCCATGTGCAGTTTTCCATACAAACAATTCTCAGTGGACAAGGATGGGTGTCCCACAATTTAACTCACTTCTGATGCTAACTGTCTGGAGTTAACGGCCAACCCACAGGTTCAAGGCTCAGTGCCACAAGACAGCCCCCACTTCAGGTGCGAATTGCGCGTCTTAGGTGGTCACCCATCTGCGGACCGACCAGCTATAAATCGGGGGTTCCCACGACCCTCTCATCAACTTTGATCATTTGCTTGAACAGCTCGCGGAACTCAGAACAACATTGCTGGTGACCAGTTTACTATAAAGGGTACAACTCAGGAACAGCCAAATGGAAGAGCCGCACGGGGCTCCTTGCCGAGATGGGGGGAATGGTGGGGCTTCCATGTCACCTGGGGTGCACCACCCTCCTGCCACCTAGATGTGTTCCCCAACATGGGAGTTCTCCCAACCACATCATTTAGGGGGCTTTACGGAGCTCCCATTCGGTAGGCAGGTGTGGTTGAACTGGGGCCTTATGAATGGCAAAGGTGTTCCTTTCACCTTTGTCACTTAGGAAATCACAAAGGTTGTGGGTGCTCTGACCACAGAAGCTGGGGAGGAAGACCATGTATATCTTATTCTATCTCAGTATCACAACAGGGATTCAATTCCTTAAGCACAGTTACTAAGCACCTACTGTGTGCCAGGCCTGGGACTTGTCAGTAACCATCAGTCACTCCAGGAGAAAGGCCAGGATGGCGTAATGGTTAGGAAGGCTGACTCCGGACAGCATAGATCTGATCCCTGGCTCTTAACTCCCTTGCTGTGGTGTCCTTGGGCATGTCATTTGCCTTCAGTTTTGTCTTCTGTAAACCGGTATAGCCATAGTGCCTAAACCCTAGGCCCATTTAAGGATTAAATGAGATCAGGTTTGTTCTGACTCTTAACCCAGGGCCTGGGGCAAAGAAAGCTCTCTGGAGGCATTTACTCCTCGGGCTCATCTTGGCTCATCTTATCCTTCTATGAGACAGGCACCATTGTTATCACTTCTACCTGACCGATGGAGGAAAGCAAGACTCACCCACCTGGAGCTACTGGCCTAGTTCACATACTGAGGGCAGGGAGGGCTGGGATTCAAACCCAGGTGGTCAATCTCACGGCACCCCTTGGATCATGTCAGCCCACAGGGTGAACATGTATTGTGTTCCTAAATGAAAAAGAGATACATCCTGCTGTGATGAGGTTTGGGGGCTGCACCGATACTCAGCCCAACACCAGTCTACATGTTGCTGTGAAGGCATTTGAAAAATGAAATTAACATGCACATCAGTAGCTATATCAGGTTACCCTCCACAGTGTGGGTGGGCCTTATCCAATCAGTTGATGGCCTTAAAATAAGAAGGGGAAAAAAACCCCGAGGTCCCCCACAGAAGAGGGAATTTTGTTTCTGGACTCTCTTGGGGTTCAAGCTGCAATAGGAACTCTCTCCTGGGTCTTCAGCCTGCTGCCTGCTGCCCTATGCTGAAGATTTAGGATTTGCCGGGTTCCATAATCATATGAGCAATTTTTTTAAAGTTTTATTTATTTATTTTTAGTGATCTCTACACCCAACATGGGGCTCCAACTCATACTCTGAGATCAAGAGTCACATGCTCCTCCAACTGAACCAGCCAGGTGTCCCCACGTGAGCAAATTTCTTTCTTTCTTTCTTTCTTTTTTAAGATTTTATTTATTTATTTATTTGACAGAGAGAGAGAGCGATCACAAGTAGGCAGAGAGATAGGCAGAGAGAGAGGAGGAAGCAGACTCCTTGCTGAGCAGGGACCCCGATGCGGGCCTCAAACCCAGGACCCTGAGATTATGACCTGAGCTGAAGGCAGAGGCTTTAACCCACTGAGCCACCCAGGCGCCCGGTGAGCAAATTTCTTAAAACAAATCTCTCTCTAGCACTCTCTCTAGCACTCAAATCTCTCTCTCTAACACTTCCGGTTAGTCCTGTTTCTCTCAAGAGCCTTGACAAACACATGTCCCATCCTAGGAGCCCACAGTGTGGCTCCAGTGAATGAAGATGACAAAGCCCTCATCTCAACAGATTCCTGAGATATATATATATATTTTTTTTAAAGACTCATTTATTTATTTGAGAGAGAGAGAGAGTGAGCAGGGGGTAGGGACAGAGGGAGAGGGACAGAGAGTCTCAAACAGACTCCACACTGAGCGGGGAGCCCAATGTGGGGCTTGATCTCATGCCCCTGAGATCACAACCCAAGCCAAAACAGAGATGGACGCTTAATGGACTGTGCCACCAAAAAGCCCCATTTTTCTGTTTTATAATCTAATACCAACTCCCCAAATTTTGTAAATTCTAGAATGAGATCCAGATGGACTTCCTCTATACAGTGCAATCAAATAAAAAGTTTAAATTCTTAATTGGACAAGGGAAGGGGAGATGCTTGGTGAAAGGCCTGGAGAGAGGCCCGGTTGGGGACAGCTACATTCCCTGACCCTGGGTCGCCACCCCCTAGATCCGTGGGGCCCTGAGCCCTCCCCGCTGCCCCAGTCGATCTGCAGCCGATGCGGAGGGGAGCATGGAACCTGCCCTGACCTGCGGGGAGTCTTCCGACCACATGGCAACAGTGCCCTGCGGAGCACTGAGCCAGCCCAGGTGAAGGACTAGCCATGTGTGGTGGGTTGAATTGTGTCCCTACACAATTCTCATGTTGAAGTCCTAATCCCTAGCACCTCGGAATGTGAACTGTTTTTGGAAATAGGGTGATTGCAGATGTAATTAGTTAGGAAGAGGTCATACTGACTACAGCGGGTAACTCATCTGACCAGTGTCCTTAGAAAAGGGGAGATTTGGACGCGAGCACGCACACAGGGAGAAGGCCACGTGAACGTGAAGGCAGAGATGTGAGCGATGCTTCTACAAGCCAAGGAGCACCAAAGATTGCCAGCAAACCACCGAAGCCAGGAGAGAAGCTTGGCACAGAGTCTCACATCCCTCAGAGAGCTGACCCTGCCGACACCCTGCTCTTGGACCCCTCGCCTTCTGTGCTTAGCCTGTGACAAGACAATCACATTCGGCTGTTGAAGCCACTTGGTTCATGGTGCTCTGTTGAGGCGCCCCTGCAACAAGCTCGCCATGCCCACCATTCGTGGCTGTGGGCTGCTCTCTTCTCAAACGACCCTCAAGCAGCCCTCCGTGTGTCCTGAAGACCGCAGAAGGGAATGGCCATGCCTTAGCTGGTTCCTGGGGGGTGGGGAAGGGCTTGTTTTTATAGCTCTGGTATTCGAATCCTTAGGGACGTGCTAAAATGCAGACTTCCAGGCCCCAGTCCTGATCCACTGAGTCAGAATCCAAGGTTTGGGGCCAGAATCTGGATTCTCAAAGGTCTCTCCACCTTATCTTTTTTTTCTTTTTTTTTTCTTTTTTTTTTTTTAAGATTTTATTTATTCATTTGACACAGAGAGAGAGATTACAAGTAGGCAGAGAGGCAGGCGGAGAGAGGAGGAAGCAGGCTCCCTGCTGAGCAGAGAGCCCGATGTGGGCCTCGATCCCAGGACCCTGAGATCATGACCTGAGCCGAAGGCAGCGGCTTTAACCCACTGAGCCACCCAGGCGCCCTCTTTTTTTTCTTTTTTAAGATTTGTTTATTTGACAGAGAGAGAGGGCACATGAGCGGGGGTGGGGGGGTGGGGAAGGGCAGAGGGAGAGGGAGAGAGAGAATCCTCCAGCAGACTCATTGTTCAGTGCAGAGCCCAACACGGGCTCAATCTCACAACCCTATGATGGTGACCTGAGCTGAAATCAAGGGCTGGGGGCACCTGGGTGGCTCAGTCATTAATTGTCTGCCTTCGGCTCAGGTCATGATCCCAGGTTCCAGGGATCGAGCCCCACATTGGGCTCCCTGCTCAGCAGGAAGCCTGCTTCTCCCTCCTCTCCTACTCCCTCTGCTTGTATTCTCTCTTTCACTGTTTCTTTCTCTCTGTCAAATAAATAAATAAACTTTAAAAAAAAAGAAAGAAAGAAATCAACAGTCAGACGCTTAACCAACTGAGCCACCTGGGTGCCTCTGATCTTTTTTTTCGGTAGACTTTTTTTAGAACAGTTGTTCGCAGAAAATTTGAGTTGATAGTACAGAGAATTCCCGTATCCTCAGCACTAATTTGCTATGCTGTTGTACTAGTAACATTTCGCATTAGCATATTTGTTAGTTAACAAACCAATATTGATACATTACTATTAACTAACGGCCAGAAATTATTTAGATTACCTTTGTTTTTACCGAAAGTTCTTTTTCTGTTCCGGGATCCTATACTACACCTATTATTTTTATTTTTAAAAGATTTTATTTATTTATTTGTCAGAGAGGGAGGGAGCACAAGCAGGGGGAGTGACAGGTAGAGGGAGAAGCAGGCTCCCCACTGAACAAGGAGCCCAATGCAGGGCTTGATCCCAGGACCCTGACAGAGTCACCCAGGTGCCCCTGCCCCCCAATGGTACATCTAGTTGTCATGTCTTCTTAGGCTCCTCTTGGCTATGGTGGTTTCTCAGACTTCACTGCTTTCGATGACCTTGATCGTTTTCAGAATACTGGTCAGGTGTTTTGTAGGGTGCCGCACTACCAGAATCTGCCCCATGTCCTTCTCGTAAGACTGGGGTTCTGGGTAATTGGGAGGAAGACCGCAGAGGTCAAGGGCCATTTTCGTTACATCTCAGCAAGAAGACATACCAGCAACAGGACTTACCACTGTCACTGTTGACCTTGATCACCTGGCCGAGGTGTTTGTCAAGTTCCCAGCTGATTTTTATGCCAGATAAACAGGAGGGGATGGGCAGGAGGCCTCTGACTCAGTGACAACTCTTTTAGGTCACTGTCGGAAGAAAGGAGTCCCAGCAAGCGATCAGTTCACACAGAGTGCAGGTCTGCCGCTCAAGGCCCCGGGGCAAGCACTGGACCACGATTTGTCACAACCCCACCAGGTAGGCAAAATCAATATCCCTGTGTTATGGACAAGGGAGCTGCGCTTCCGAGGCCCCACGGCCAGAAGCTGGCACCTGCTCAGCCCTGCTCTGAGCTGCACACCGCCCCCACTTGAAGGCAAGGGTGCTGGTGGCTGGGGCCTCCTCTCCCAGGGTGACAGCTGGGGCAAGAGACGTGCAGGGCTTCCCCTCCGGGCCCAGACTGGAACCTTAGCCAGAGGCCAACCTGCTCCTTCTAGCCCAAATGTTCTGAGTGGGAAAATATCCACATGGATAGAGGTTAAAAGAGAGCCAGGCCCAAATGAACAAACAAATAAACAAATAAAACACCCCATCCACATGGGATCAAGGTGTCCAAAGCCTAGGAAAATCAAACTGACAGGGAAAAATGGCTAAAAAAAATTTTTTTTTAAGATTTTATTTTTGCAAGATTGGTGGGGCACGTGCAGGCACGCACAAGGGAGGGGTGAGGGTCAGAGGGAGAAGCAGGCTCCCCGCTGAACAAGGAGCTCCATGTGGGACTCAATCCCAGGACCCTGGGATCATGACCTGAGCCAAAGGCAGACGCTTAAACCACTGAGGCACCCAGGAAAATTGGGTTTTGACCATTTTCCTGAGTATTAGAATAGAGCCTTTTTTTTTTTGAAGTAATCTCTACACCCAACGTGGGGCTTGAACTCACAACCCCAAGATCAAACACTGCATGCTCTACAGACTGAGCCAGCCAGGTTCCCCTAGATTAGAGCCTTTTGACCCTGTATGCCCCATATTTGTTTAACCAGCCCCTTACTGATGGATGGTAATGGTGTTTCCCATTTGTTATTATTACATTGTAGCTATGACCATCTAAGTACCTATAACTGTCTGCAACTTATGCCAGAAGACAGATTCCTGAAACTGTAACTGCTGAGTCACATAGCAGGAGTATTTTTAATTTTTTAATTTTAACTTGGACAACGACCAAGTTACTCCTAAAAGGTTACAAAGTTGTACCTTCCTAAAATAGCACAGACTGCCTGTTTTCTCACATCATCACCAATATTGGATATTCTTTTTGTTTGGAAAGGTAAGGAAAAGTATCATTTTCATCTGTTTCTCATTATTAGAGAGACTATCATTTCTGGTTTATTGTCCATTTGGATTTCTTTTTATATATATAAACACACAATTCATGTCATTTGGCCAAGTTTCTTATCTTTTTCTTTAAAAAAATTTTTTTGAAGACTTTATTTGAAAGAGAGAGAACACAAGCAGGGGGAGCAGCAGAGGGAGAGGGAGAAGCAGGCTCCCCGCTGAGCAGGGATCGGGATGTGGGACTTAATCCCAGCACTCTGGGATCATGACCTGAGCTGAGGGCAGACACTTAATCGACTGAGCCACCCAGGTGCCCCTTTTTCTTATTGTTTTTAAAGAACTCTTTATATATTATGGACATTCTTTTTTTTTTTAAGGTTTTATTTACTTATTTGAGAGAGAGCATGTGCCTTTGCCCGTGAACGAAGGGAGGCGCAGAATGAGAAGGAGAAGCAGACATCCANGAGCCCGATGCGGGCCTCGATCCCAGGACCCTGAGATCATGACCTGAGCCGAAAGCAGAGGCTTTAACCCACTGAGCCACCCAGGCGCCCTTTCTTATTGTTTTTAAAGAACTCTTTATATATTATGGACATTCTTTTTTTTTTTTAAGGTTTTATTTACTTATTTGAGAGAGAGCATGTGCCTTTGCCCGTGAACGAAGGGAGGCGCAGAATGAGAAGGAGAAGCAGACATCCACTCCCCCCTCACCATATGGAGCTCAATCCCAGAACCCTGAGATCATGACCTGAGCTTAACTGACTGAGTCACCCAGAAGCCCCTGGATATTCATTCTTACACATATTACTAGTATTTTGCTCTTTTTTATCATGTTTATCATCTGTTCCTCCATATAGAAGTTTTTCCTTTTCCATGGGGTCAAGTCTGTTGATCTTCTTCCTTAGTTTCAGTTTTATGTCACATGTAGGAAAGCTTTCCTTACTCTTGCGTTCTGCACTGTTATCAGTTCCAGCTCAGAACAATTCCTATCTTATCCATCCACTGTCCCTCCAGCCACCTGGCCTTTCAGTGCCCTGCACAGCTCTCCTGCCCCAAGGCAGAGCTCGGGCCCCTGGAGTCCCAGGCCTGGCCCAGCCGGGGAAGCTTCTGGGTGCCCCGCCCTGGCCTCAAGTTCTTCTCCAGCTCCGCGGCCACCCGGGGAGCTGCGGTCTGGATGGCATCCTGGATGCTGTGTAAGTCCCACTGGGTCCTCAGGAGGGCATCGTCTAGGGTGAAAAAGCCATCCCGTGTGCGCCGCACTTGGGAGCAGACAGCGGTGGTCTTCAGCTCCAGGCCGATCTCATGCACCAGCCTTCTCAGCTGCTTCTGTGTCTCATGCATGCACTGCACCTCTGCCGGGGACACACAACAGATCAGAAGGTTGGGAGCACAGCCTCTGGTATCTGCTGATCTAAATCGGCACCGTGATACCTCTTGGCTGTGTGAGCACCTTAGCAGAAGACCTTAGCTCTCCAGGGCTTTGCTATTCCAAGTGCAGCCCAAGGGCCAGCCCTGAAAGTTGATTAGATGTGCAGAATCTTGGGCTCCACCCAGACCTGCAGAATCAGTTTGCTCTCTTCCAAAGACCCCCAGGAGATTTGTGAGCAGGTTAACTTCCAGAAGGTGGCTCTGGTCTAAGACAACGCTCATCTAAAAAATGGGTGGTGCGGAGGAATCTTAAGAGATAATGTACTTAAGGTGCTTATCATTGGGAGAGTCCTGGTCAGCACTCAAGGTGCCCTTATTATTAGTAAGAAGAAGAGAGAAGGAAGGAGGGAGGGGCCGAGCCTGGTGGGACTGGGGAGGTGAGGGTGTTGTCTAATGGCCCTCGGCAACTTTAAACACTGGGATGCACTAGAAATGAACCACTAAGTATAACTTGCTCACTAAGGTCTGGCTTCAAAGCATAACTTGGCAGCAGATAGGATAGGATTTGATCTGTGTGCTGTGTGATGGGCCAGGTCCAGTCCAGGGCTGAGGAGGAAGCTGACCCCTGGTGCCTGAGCCAGCGGAGATCAGGGCTGGCATGGGCTGGCCTCTGCAAGGGCATTCCACAGTGACTCCCCAAACCCAGGAGCCTCATCGCACTGCTCCAACTTCCTGGGGCAACTCACCTATGAGGAATTCCGGAGGTGCAAAGTGGATGCATCGGATGGCCGTTACCAGCATCGGGGACTTGTTCATGGGCCGGATCAAGCCTCTCACAGCCATCTCATAGGCCTCCTGGGTCTGCAAGTCCAGGTTGGAGTACCTGGGGATCAGAGGGGGGCTGGTGTGGGCTGGGGAGCCGGCCCGGTTTACCCCTGGCCCTGCCGCACTCATGAAGTGCTTTCCTGAAGCTCTTCTTTCACTTTCCATCTTCCCTGCGCCTCCAGCTGCCTTTTTCTCTGTCCCCTCCAATCCCTAAATGCAGGCTCTGCCCTCCTCTGCAGTCTCCCCAGCTTCCGGTCAAGCACACGCCATGCTGCCTGCTCCTGCCCTCTGCCTCCAGATCAAATGATCTGGGTTCCTGGCTTCCCTCCACTAAATCATATACTCTCACTGAGGCTACTGGGGTCTCTCGTCGTCCCCCCCCCCGATCTCCCCTGGGGCTGGCCTGGCACAAAGAAACACTTCTGAGTGCAGTGGAAGCAAGGCCTGGTTCATGTCTGCTTTCCGGCTCTAAAAAGAAGGTCCAGAGCATCTGCCCCAGGGTGGCGGAGCCTACTCTTCCAGCACCTCCTCAAGGGCCCCTTTCAGAAGAGTGTGGATTGGGCCCCACTTACATCACCAGGGCCTTCTGATGGGAACCTTGGATCAGGGCCAGGATTCGGTCCAGCTTCTCTCTGGTCACATGGTCTGGAAAAGCCAGGGGATGGTCAGCACCCAAGTGCCCGCCGAGGACAGGCCACGACAAACTGGCAAACTCCCTTCCCTCAAACCAGCCCCATCCTTGGAAACTGGAGGGGTCCAGAGCATCCTCTGGTCCCACAGGCTCCCATTTAAGGGCTGGAGTCCTTTGAAACTCTCATCAAAGCCCAGGACCCTCTTCTCACAAAGTTATGCTTGAACTCAGCATTGTGAGGACATTTTTAAGGGGCTCACAGACTCTAAGTTAAGAACAGGTTCTTTTGGAATGGAGGCTCAAAGCCATACTATGACTTATCCAATATTCTAAGCCAGGTCCCCTGAGCCCCAGTCTGGGGTTTTTTTATGCCAGGGACCCTGGGAGGGAGAGTGCCATCTGTCTGAATGCAGACACAGATGGCAAGAGGGAGTGGCTCTGCCTGCTGGTCCCACCGAGTGAATAGGGCAGGCAGCTGCTAAGCCTGGGGATGCACACAAACTGCTACGAGGCTGATCCTGGGGCCCAGCTGGGTAGGTGCCAACTTCTGGCTCCAAAGACCAGAGTTCAGGGCACAGGTGTGGTGACCAAAGGCCTGCCAGCTTGGAAGGGCCTAAGCCTCTTATCCCTCTGTCCGGCTTTCTTCACTCACACAGCTGTCTTATCTGAAATGTAACCATCGCAGCTGCCTCCTTCCTCCTCCTTTACAGCCCAGCTCAAATGCAGCCTCTTCCAGGAAGCCCTCCTGGAGCATGTCACTTCTTTCTCTTGCTTCCTGCTGCTCTGCACCTGGGTCTCTTTCCCAGCATTTAATTTCGCTTGGTTTGAGACACCTGGGTAGCTCAGTCAGTTAAGAATCTCCCTTCAGCTCAGGTCACAGTCCCGGGGTCCCGGGATCGAGCCCCACATCAGGCTCCCTGCTCAGTGGGAAGCCTGCTTCTCCCTCTGCCTACAGCTCTTCCTGCTTGTGCTCTTTTTTCTCTATCTCAGATATATTAAAAAAAAAAACAAAAACAAAACTTTTAATTTGCTTTGGTTTTAACGTTATTTTTAGTTACATAATTGACATACGAATCTTCTGTAAGAAATCTGACTTTTAAAGAATTATTTGCGAGAGTGAGCGAGCACGTGCATACACACACACGCAGGGAGAAGGGGGAGATGGAGAGGATCTGAAGTAGGCGCCCCTCTTCTTTACGATTTAGATCAGGGGGCACCTGGGTGGTTCAGTGGGTTAAGCATCCAACTCTTGGTTTCTGCTGAGGTCATGATCTCAGGGTCGTGACATGAAGTCCTGTGTCGGGCTCCAGGCTCAGTGTGCAGCCTGCTTGAGACCTTCTCCCTTTGCCCCCTCTCCCTGAATGCACCTTCTCCCTCTCTCTCTCCCTCTCAAATAAATAAATAAATAAATAAAATCTTTTTAAAAAAAAAAAAGAAAGAAAGAAAAAGAAAAAAGAAAGCAATTTAGCTCAGCATTAATAAGCATCTCCCCTCCTCCAAATTCCGGCTTCCTCCCAACCAGAGTGTCAACCTGGTAACGGTCTTTGCACCTGTTTTGTGTGCTGACACATCCACCCATATAGATACTACAGTGTTACTCTGCCAAGTTCTTAATCCTGCCCAGAAGATGCAGAGGTGTGTGTCTGCTCTAACTGCTAGACTGAAGTCACTGAGACTGGGGACCCCATCTGATTCATCATATATCCTCCCCCCTCAAAGAGCCTGGTCCATAGCTGGTGCCCAAAAACATCTGTCAAATAAAAAAAGTAATTGATCTCATAGAAAGTGTTAGAACATTGGGAGGGTAACAAGTGAAGAATGAGGCACCCAACCACGCATCCATCCATCTACCTACCCCTGCCCCCTACTTTTCAAACCAACAAGCTCCTCCCACATCCCAAGCTCTGCACTGTAACCACAGGAGTGGGATGACACGGTTCCTGCTCCCACGGTGACAGTGTGGGGTGGCAAAAGAGATAATAAACAATCACTAATCACGGGGTGCCTGGGCGGCTCAGTCGGTTGAGTGTCTGACTCCTGAACTCCTGATTTTGGCTCGGGTCATGATTGCAGGGTCGTGGGATCGAGCCCTGCGTCGGGCTCTGCACACTCAGCATGGAGTCTGCTTGCGATTCTCTTCCCTCTCTGCCTCTGCCCCTCCTCCCGCTGTCTCTAATACACACATTTTTAAAAATCTCTAATCATTAGTTTGTTACTGTTCTCAGAGTCCATCTAGTTTATCTGGGGGTTAGATGAGCTTCCCTGGGGAGGTGGCATTTGTGCCAAGTGGGGAGGCACAGGGGAAGCACAGGCCAATTGTACCTGGAAGACAGAATGACGTGTGCACAGGCCTCCAACAGCCAGCCCAAACTCAGTGTGCCAGAGTCACTGGGGGCCGTGTGGCCAGCGTGGGGGTGAGGAATCAAGGGAGAGCAAACGTGAAGGCGGCCACAGCCCACAGCCCTCTCCTCCCACCGCCCTGGGCTCCTGCGGGCTCTCACCGTATGTTGACTTCTCCACCAGCCGCCCCTCCTCACAGAAGTCATCTGTGGCTTTGCCCAGGAGGCCCCGAACTGTGTAATCCTGCAGGGGTAGGGAGGGAAAGATGTGCTCAGAGTCCCTGCTCGGCCTCAGCACTGAGGAGGGAGGTGCGCCCACCCCAACCTGCTAGACAGGCTGCAGGCGAGGAGTCCTCAGGTCTCCCCGCAGGCAGCCAGGCACTCAGCCCCCACCCAGCCACCCCACTGATTTCCCCCCAGGATGGGCACCAGACTCCCCTGTGACAGCAAGCACCAGCCCACAAGGGCGGTAACCACCCTGTGCCTCTATGTCTCTCCTCTCCAGCCAGACCTGACAACTTATCAGGCCGGGCCCCTCCCAGTGCACCCCAATGGCTTCTCCCCAGCCTCCAAATATGATCTGTGCGGCTAACGGCCTCTGCCACAAGGAAGTGATGATGGCAACAGTGATAATACTTCACTGAGCATTTACCATGTGCCAGTGACTGTGCTAGGTACAGTGCACGCAACTTAATCTTCAGAGTGGCCTAGAGAGGAGGTACTATTAGCGCTCCCACTTTACAGATGAGGAAATGGAAGAACACGGACGTTAAGTAATCCACCCAGGGACCCACAGCTGGCAGAGGGGCAGAAGCTGGTTTCGAACTGAAGCCGTCTGGCTCCAGAATCTGTGCTCTTCACCACTAAAAATGGAGGCTCCCTAACGCAGCACCTCTGGCCCCACTCATGGTGCCAGACTCCACGGCCCCAGCCCAGATGCAAGCTCCCTGATGCCTGGATGGTGACGTCCACCTCTCAGTCTTGTGAGGAGAACAGAGTGGTGTCACGATCAGGCTCTGGGGTCAGACAGATCCAGGTTCAAATCGCAGTTCTGTTCCTTACAAGCTACATGACCCGGTGCAGATGACATCCCCTCTCTGTGCCTCAGTGGTCTCATCCGTAAGGGGGGTTAACAGCAGATCCCACTTTTCGGGGAAGTATGAGGCATCCACAAGGGAGTCCACGTGCAGCACTCAGCACAGAGCGGCCAGCGTGCAGTAAGACCTGCAGTCATTACCACGATAACCTTGCAGTCTCCTCCAGCACAGGGCCATGAAACAAGGCTGGCTGCTGACCTGGGTGTTCGCCCGCGGAGTCCTCTCAACTTCAGATCCCTGCCAGTGAGCCCCAGGGAAAGGACCAGCGCCCCCATACCTTGGTGAGGTGAGCATCATACATGCTGGTGAGAAGCCTGCATCCGTGTCCCACGCCGAGCACTGGAAGACACCCGGGCTGCTCTCACACCTGGCTCCCCATTTCCCTGGGACCTCCAATCCCCACAACTACCACCAGCATACTTCCGTCTCCAATGCTACTAACGCCAGCAAGAGGGCAAGGACAGTTTCTCCTACAAGGAGCAAGTGAGCTCCCCTGGGTAGGTATGAAAATGTAAGTTTCGGGGCCCCCCCCATTTGTACTGACTGACTCATGGAGGGGAGGGGCCTCGTCCTTAGTGCCTCAGGGAGTTCCAAGGCACTCAAAAGAAACTGGTGGCCCAGTCACACAGCCCCGCCCTCAAATCTGGGGTGCCTCTAAGCATGTCTATTAGCCTCCTTGGGCCTCAGGCTCCCCATCCGTAAAATGGGGATGCAAGATACTGTCTGATCCCTGTGTGTGTTGTGAACACTGAGGCAATGCACAGGAAGAAGGGAGCACAAAGGGCGGGCCCAATAAAGAGGCATTGTGGCCACTCCCTGCCTTTCCCTGGCTGTTTCTCCCTCTGGCTGAAGGAGAGCCATGACCCTCCATTCACTCCTGGATAGGGAGGCCATGGAGAGGGAGCATGAGATCATGTCTGCCTGCCTGTGCCCCAGGAAGTGAGACAAGGGGACTGTGACTACTGCGCGTGGAGGATGTGGCCACCGCCTGACCCTGGGGACACAGATGGCTCATGACTCGGGGCTTTGTGTGTCCAGCTCTGGCGACATTCAGACCCTGGCCAGTGGGGCCGGAGTCACGCGCTTGGCTACCCCACACAAGTGATGACGGTTTCTGCTTCCTGGACCAGGGGCATTCACTAGCCACATGACCCAGACCTAAGCTCCTGGACCCTTCTTTTCTTCATGAAAATCATAAACTATCTACCTAATGAGATCGTTGTCATGGAACACGTGCATAAAGGGCTTCACACTGCACGTCACGTGCAGAAATCACTTGGTAAAGGTGGGCAATTATGACAATCCCCCCCTTCTACCAGCTGACCAGACTTGGGGCAGGAAGCAGGGAAGGAAGGCAGCGGTGGACAATGGCTGTCAGGCTGTAAGTGGGCGGGATTCATGGTAGCTTCCCCCGCCCCTTCTTCTCCCAAGACTGTACCACTGCACCCCTAGGCTCACCACATCACCTACCAAGCACCCCAGACGCTTGGGCATCCAGCCGGTGTCCCACGCCAATCTTCAGGCTGGTGAATGCTGGTCCGCAGACTAGAAAGAAATAAACGAGGTCCCTTTGCTCCCTGGATTGCTGAATCCAGCCTCCAGGATGACTTCAGCCTGTATCATGGCCTCATTCCTAGGATGTAGCCTCATGGAGCCCAAACCAGGATCAGGTTGGACTCTCAGACTTCCCCACCACAGAATCTGGGGCCTAGAACCATTGCCTCAGTTCCCTGGGTCCAGGAAAAGGGCTTGTTACTCTGCCTATCATCATTCCCCCGGTGAGAGGCTTTGAGGGGACTGAGCAGAACACTTGGACTCAACTTTCCTACTCAGCTGCGGCAGGAAAAAAGAGTCCTGCTCACCCCAGTAAGAAAATGAAGGGGAAAGTTCTTGAAGGCGGGGTCTGGGTCCCAAGTTCTAACCCTACAGCCCAGAACTCACCAGGTGCTCAGGAAATAACTAGTGAGGGATGCCTAGGGGGCTCAGTTGGTTAAGTGTCTGCCTTTTTTGGCTCAGGTCATGATCCCAGGGTCATAGGTTCGAGTCCCACACGGGGCTCCTTGCTCAGCAGGGAGTCTGGCTTCTCCCCCTGCTCGCACTTTCTCTCTCTCAAAAAAATAAATCTTTAAAAAAAATTAAAATAAGAACATTCTTTAAATGTGTATCAATTATATTTCAATAATGCTATTAAAAAAAAACATGCAGGAATGAGCCAGAAGCATATACACTTCCACAGAACAAGAGGTATCTTGGAGAAGGATTCGGGATGGTTAAGCGTCTATTGAATGAATCCAGGCTTTGTTACTTGTTACTTTGTTACTCAACAGGGAGCCTCAGTTTCCTCATTTGTGAAATGAGAACAGGACCCACCTCACAGGGTTGTGGTGAAGATTTAATGAAATGGTACTTGGTAAAAGCTTTTTTTAAAGATTTTATTTATTTGACAGAGAGAGAAATACAGCGAGAGAGGGAACACACGCAGGAGGAGGGGGGGAGGGAGAAGCAGGCTTCCCACCGATCAGGGAGCCCTTTGCGGGGCTTGATCGAGGACCCCGGGATCATGACCTGAGCTGAACGCAGATGCTCAACAACTGAGCCACCCAGGTGCCCCAAGTACTTGGTAAAAGCTTAACACAGTATCTAGTAGAGATTCTCAGTACATCATACTTGTTATCACTACATGGTAGAGTCACTAATATCACTGCCAAAGGGATTTTAGTGGTTTCTGGTCAAGCCCCTCAGTGTTCCTAATCTTCTCTAGTGACAGGGAGTTCATTATAACTAGTTCCATTCTCGGGCAGCTTTGTTGACTTAAAAAGTCACTCTTTCCTAAGAGCCCCAAACTCCTGCCTTAGGACTTCTACCTGAGGGTCTCAATTCCCATCTGGAATCCCAGCATCGTTAAAAGGGGTCAGCAAGCTACAGTCCAAGCCAAATCCTCAAGCCTGTTTTTTTAATGGCCCATGAGTTAAATTTTGTTTTCATTTTTCAATGATCCCCCCCCCAAAAAATCAAGAAAATAATATTCTGTGACAGGAAAATTATATGAAACTCAAATGTCACTTTCCATAAATAAAGTTTTATTGGAACACAGCCAGGCTCACTGCATTCCATATTGCCTACAGGTTCTTGGCACTACAATGGCAGAATTGGGCCAGCAAAGCCTAAAATATTTGCTATCTGGCCCTTTCCAGGAAAATTTGCCGATTCCCAGTCAAATAAATATTTCATCTCCGCTGTGGATCCTTCAAGGATCTGGGACAAGAGTCTGAGCACTGACGGGGACACTGGCTCTGGGCAGAGACTGCCTGGGAAGTGACACCCAGGCCCCTGCCTGAAGGTGCCTTACCCAGCGGATGGTTGGTGAGGGTGGGCACACTGGTGGCGGTGAGAGTAAGCGCCTTCTCTTCACCGTCTCCCACGGGGCCCAGGAGGAAGCGAACACGCTGTTCTGGGGCAGGAGCCTTCCCAGCATTGACACCTGGTACACAAAGGTAAAAGACGTCAGGTCAATTCTGTCCGAACACCTCGGGGAGGTGGGGCAGGGCGGAATGGAGATGTAGAAGACAGAGCCCAAGATGTAGCGCATCAGCAGTTAAGAACCAGGCTTGGGTTCAAAATCGGACTCTATTACCTATGACACCAGGCAACACTGTTTAGCCGTCTGAACGCAGGGGAGAGTGAGGAGTAACGGAGCACACAGGTTAGAGGATCGGGAAAGCGCTCCGCCCAGAGGACTGGGTCACGGGACTTCGTTTTGCCGGGAGGCTCGGAAGCGGAGACGGACTCCCGGGAGAACAGGAGCGGGACCGTGGCTCTGCTTCGAGGCCCTCACCCTTCAGAAGCTGCAGCTCCACGGTGTCCCGCACGTGCTTCCATTTCAGCCCCGGGGGCTTGTAGACAGCGAAGAGCCCCTGCAGCCGCGCCAGGCCGCGGAACCCCATGCCCGAAGCCCGCGCGGCGCCGGCTGGTGAAATAGCCGCACCTGAACGGAAGTGCCGTCCGGTCCCTCCCCAAATGTGGTCCGGACTACGGGTGCCGCCCTGTTTCGCAGCCGGAAAAGGTTCACGTCTTATTGGCCTCGGGGAAAACGCGCGGAGGAGAGGCCACTAGGGCCGGGCGCTGAACCCCCAGCGGGCATCGCTCGGGGACCCTTTCTGGGAGGGAGGGGAAATGGGGAGAGTTTTGCTTCGGCGGGAGTAGGTGGTAGACAGGTCGCCTGGGTTTCCTTCTCGTACTTAGCGATAGGGCCTTCTCCTGTCCGTGCTACGAGTTTTCTCCTTCAAAGGCCCTTCTGGGCGCTCCGCGGTCGGAGAGGTTTGCGGCTTCGGCCCTCCCCGCGCCTGTTCCGGAAGAGGCCCGTGTCCGCTGCCATGGCGACGCTGCTGCGCTCGGCCCGGCGCCCTCTCGGCGCGCTCGGCGGCCTCCGGGGGCCGGCTGCAGGCAAGTGCCGGAGGCGGGAGGGGGGCCTGGGGCCCCAGGCTCGTCTGACCGCGGCCTTTTTCTTGCCCCGTAGGTGTGCGGCTCCGAGGCGTGCGCCATGGCGCCGGCCAGCTCTACCCGGGGCACATCCCCACCTCCCCGCTGCAGAAGGCGCTGCTGGCCGCCGGCTCGGCCGGAATGGCTCTCTATAACCCGTACCGCCACGGTAAGGTCGCCCGCTCCCGGCACTCCCGGGAGGACAGGGGTTGGCCCGCGCGCCCTTGGCCTGGGGAACCTGGGCAGGTGCTCACCTCTCCCTCTACCCGTCCCCTGGGGGTAACTGGAGAATAGGCTAGATCGGGGTTCCCAAACCTGGCTGCATCCCATCCGCACGTGCGAGGTTCACAAAAATACACATGCCTGGGTCCCATCCTGAGCTCCGTCCGAATCAGACCGAGCCTGGGAAGGGGAGGGGAGGAAGAGCCAGCATTTTTAAAGGAACTACCTACCGGAAGATTCTGTCATCCAGCCACAATGAGAAACTGTAGACTAAATAGATGATTTACAAAGTTTGTAACTTTGTAAATATTAAATATTAAATATTTATAAATATTAAATAAACTAAATATTAAAGTTTATGAGGTCAGACACCCCGACTGCCCTGTTGCACTATATCACCAGTATTTTACATTGTGCCTGGCACATAGCAGATGCTCAAAAATGTTTGCTGACTGTATGACTGGAACATCTTAGGGTTCTACAGTACTTTTCTCATTCTCAGGATTCTAAGTCTGGAAAGTATTATTTTCCCTACTAATAGAAATGACAGCGCTAATTGCTCACTGCACTAAATGTCTTTTTTTTTTTAAGATTTTATTTATTTATTTCACAGAGAGAGAGAGATCACAAGGAGGCAGAGAGGCAGGCAGAGAGAGAGAGGGGGAAGCAGGCTTCCCGCTGAGCAGGGAGCCCGATGCGGGCCTCGATCCCAGGACCCTGAGATCATGACCTGAGCCGAAAGCGGAGGCTTTAACCCACTGAGCCATCCAGGCACCCTGCACTAAATGTCTTATTTGCATGATGTCCTTGATTTTTCACATTAACCCTGTAAGAAAGGTGTTCTCCACATTTCATAAATTAGTACCCTGAGGCTTTGAAATGTGAAATATTTTGCACAAGTTCACTTAGACAGTGATTGCACCTGAACCCAAACCTAGCAGTCTGATATCAAAGCCTGTCATCAATGGAGGCATGATACGCTGTTGTAATAATGGGTGTAAAAGTGACTTATAAACTCTTTAGGGCGCCTGGGTGGCTCAGTGGGTTAAAGCCGCTGCCTTCGGCTCAGGTCATGATCCCAGGGTCCTGGGATCGAGGCCCACGTTGGGCTCTCTGCTCAGCGGGGAGCCTGCTTTCTCCTCTCTCTCTCTGCCTGCCTCTCTGCCTACTTGTAATATCTCTCTCTGTGTCAAATGAATAAATAAAATCTTAAAAAAAAAAACTCTTTAGAGCACTGTGCTAACCTCAGCCCATTAGGTTAATAACCATGATAATGACTATAGGTACATATGTTGAGCCCTTACCATATGCCAGGTGATTTGCTAAATGTTTAACGTGCATCCTCGTAACTAAGAGGTAGATAAGATTTTGGTTTTTCATGTGGGAGACAGGCTCAGACCGTGTCCAGTAACTTACCTAAGATCGTATCTTCCATTTGTCCCCATTTCTTTCCTTTCAGACATGGTCGCAGTTCTAGGGGAGACCACAGGACACTGTGCCCTGAAGGTCCTCAGGGACCAGATGAGGAAGGATCCAGAGGGTGCTGAGATCCTGCAGTAGGTTCCAGCTGTGCCTGGAGGATTGGGGACATTCTCTGGGGGTCCTGACCTCTCTGGAGTCACACCGTGTTCCTCTAGGGAGTTTTCTTGATGCCCTGACCGTGGAGGGCTGCACATGCTGGGCACTGCCATTCATATACACACTATGATGACCTGTGGGTAGGGCAACGTGGTGGCCTCAGCCCAGATCCCACCACAGGGCCCTCTGCCTTTCCTAAGTTCCCATAACAGTCTAGCTATAACACTTACCCCTGCTGCGTCCTTTGTGAGTACCCCGGTCACATCTGAGGCTTGCTCCCTGTATTATGCCACTGCAGGCAGGAACCATGACCTTAGCTCGTGGTAGTCTCCTCCGTCCCTGCCACCATCCTGGCCACAGCAGGTGCTACAATAGGATTTGTGGCCCCTTTGTTGCTCTCTGCCCTTTCACCTCCTACTCCCTTGCTCTAGCTGGACCTATCACCTGCCTTTGCAGCTGCCCTCCCAGTTCCTAAGTCCTGCCTTCTGCCTTGCAGGGAGCGTCCCCGGATCTCGCTGTCCACCCTTGACCTAGACAAGCTCCGTAGCCTGCCTGAGGGCTCCCTTGGCCAAGAGTATCTCCGTTTCCTGGATGTTAATGTGAGTTTCCAGCTTCTGTGCATTTGGCAATCACTACAAAAGGCAGAGAAGGGCATGGGAGTAACATCCCGAGGAAGGAGGAGTCCCGAGTGGCCACCGTGGGCAGATGTGCTTTTTGTCTCTTGTGCCAAGGCTTTGTCATGTTCTATGGAATGGGCAAATGGGCCAGGAACTCCAAGCAATAATACTGGCCAGTATCTACTAGCCGCTTACTGGGTGTCAGCTACCAGGCTCATACCCGATCTTGCTGAACCCTCCCAGCAGGAAGGTTCATGCTTGACCCTCCCTGTTGAGTAGTTCATATTATTATCCCTTTTAATAGGTGAAGAAATGAGGCTCAGAGCACTTAAGCAACTTGTTGATTTCACACAGCCAGTATGAATAGAGGCAGTGTTCATACTCACATCCTGCCTTTTTCTTTTTTTTTAAGATTTTATTTTATTTTTTATTTTTATTTTTTTTAAAGATTTTATTTATTTATTTGACACACAGAGAGAGATTACAAGTAGGCGGAGAGGCAGGCAGAGAGAGAGAAGGAAGCAGGCTCCCTGCTGAGCAGGGAGCCCGATGCGGGCCTTGATCCCAGGACCCTGAGATCATGACCTGAGCCGAAAGCAGAGGCTTTAACCCACTGAGCCACCCAGGTGCCCAAATAAGATCTTTTTAAAAATGAATTCTTATTAAATTCTTATTCTGAACCTTTGAAAATTGCAAGGAATTGACAACTCAGCCTTTTATAGAATGGATGTTATATTTTTTAAAGATTTTATTTATTTATTTGTCAGAGAGAGATCAGATCACAAGTAGGCTGAGAGGCAGGCAGAGAGAGAGAGAGAGAGGAGGAAGCAGGCTCCCTGCTGAGCAGAGAGCCCGATACGGGCCTCGATCCCAGGACGCTGAGATCATGACCTGAGCCAAAAGCAGAGGCTTTAACCCACTGAGCCACCCAGGCGCCCTAAGATTTTATTTTTAAGTCTGTCTCTGTACCCATTGTGGGGCTTGAACTCACAGCTCCGAGATCAAAAGTTGCATGCTCCACCGACTAAGCCAGCCAAGTATCCCCAGATCATGCTCTCATCTGCTGTATTTTGTCCCCCTGTTCTAGAGACAGTGCTTTCCCCAGGTATGACAGGTTGTGGCACTCTCCCCCGGGCAGGGAGGAGAGGGTCCCAACTGCTGAGGGACTCATCATATGTTCAGGATCTGCCATGTGCCACCCACTGTTGCAGAAGCTGGGGATAGAATGGTGAACTAGACAAAGTACTGCTCTCGTGGCACTAATAGTCTGGTTTAGCGGGGGGGATCAAGTAATAGAAGAAAAAATTTCATATGAAAATTCAGGTCAAATATTCGTTGACTACTTGGAATGTACAACACTGTTCTCAGTAACTGAGATACAGTGACTGAAACCAGCAAAGAGCCTGCCTTTGTGGGGCTCCCATTCTAGCAGATGGTGCTGTGAGAACAACGTCCTTCGAGAGGACAAGGAGGCGGGGGTTGGAGGTGCTGCTTTTGCTAGATCACAGGCAGCCCCTCTGAGGTGACTCGGAAGAGGAGGAGCCAGCCCTGAGGAAAGATGAGGAGGAATGGGGGGACTGGCAAGTGCAAGGTCCTGTGTGTTTAAGAAAAGGAAAATCAGGTGCCTGGGTGGCTCCGTCGGTTAAGCATCTGACTTCAGCTCAGGTCGTGATCTCAGGGTCCTGGGATCAAGCCCTGCATCAGGCTCCCTGCTCAGCTGGGAGTCTGCTTCTCACTGTTTCCCTCCCCGCTGCTCATGCTCTCTCTCATTCTCTCTCTCTCTCTCATAAATAAATAAAATCTTTAAAAAACAGAAAAGGAAAACTAAGCAACGTGGCCATATAGGAGTGAGTGGAGGAGAGGCAGCCGGTGGCTGGGAGGAGAGCTGGCCCAGACCCTGCCAGCCACAGGAAGGAGTCTGTATTTTGTAATAGGAGCAGTAGAAGGCATTGAGGGTTTTGAGTAGGGCACGAACATGACCTGATTTATAAAAGGACCTTAGGATACAGCTGGGTCACCTTCCCTGTCCCAGCCCCTCCATCCCCATCTACACAGATCCCATCAAAGCACCTCTGTCAAGTGGCTCTCCAGCCCGCCACAGGTTGCTCTAGAACTAGGCTTCTCAGCTCCAGCACTATGGACTCTTTGGGCCAGAGAATTCTTACCGCCCCCCCCATTTATTTGAGAGAGCACGAGTTAGGGGGAGGGAGAGGGAAAAGGAGAAGCAGATTCCCCACTGAGCCGGGAGCCCTACACAGGACTTGATCCCAGGAACCTGAGATCCTGAACTGAGCCAAAAGCAAACACTTAACCCACCAAGCTACCCAGGCGCCCCAGGAACAGATAATTCTTTGTTTGTAGGGGCTGCCCGGTGCTTTCCAGGATGGTTAGCAGCATCCCTGGCCTCTCTCCATAGCTGCCAGTAGCTCCCACTGAGTTACCACAGCCATGAATCTCTGCAGATGTTCCAGATATCCCCCCGGGGGACAGTTGAGAAGCTACTGCTCTAGAACATTATTTGTCCCTGAGATAATCTGCTCCCCATACTCTCCTGACACTTGCTCCTGCCCCATTTTCTACCATCTCCTCAGATTTCACCAGGAAGCAAGTTACTTCATCAATGGGAAACCCACCAGGGCGGCCATCTTCTGAAGTCCCCAGAGCCGCCTTGTTGCTGTGGAGGGGATGGGACTGCCAGGGCCTCCCTGGGCACCCTGCCCAGTCTCAGCCCTAGTTATGATAATAGCCATAGAGATTGTGACACTTGTAGGGCACTGAAACCAGCAGCCCACAGAATGTGAAGGAACACCTTTGTCCCAGCAGAGATTGAGATCCGAGTTCAAGGTGAGGCCACCTTCTCTGAGGCTGTCATTGGCGGGGGGCTATGGTCATCTTGTGGCATCAAGATTATGGGCCTGGGCCCTGGAGTTAGTTAAGAGTAGCCTGAATTAGAATCCCACCTGTCTTCTCAGCTTCATGGCTCTGGGAAAATCATTTGACCTCTCTGAGCCTCATATTCCTTATCGGAAGTCAGGGGACCTAATGTTTATCCTCCAGGGCCCGTGCATGGCTTATAATTAATGGATGTTAAGGCTATAAGCTTTGGAATCCAGTAGACTTCGTTTCAAATCCTGATTGAGCCACTTGATTAGCTGTGTGATATTGGGCAACTTACTCAACTTCTCTGAACCTCATCTTTCTTATCTTTATCTGAGGCTCCTAAAGTATCTACTCCCAGATGGTCGTGATGATGCCTTATGATGACATATGTAAAGGACTTCATACAGTGCTGGCACGTAGTAGGTACTCAGTAATACAACTGCTATCACTCCGATCACCCCCAGCTTCACATGGCACGTAGAACTCCCTAGAGAAGAAATTAGGAACTGGGACCCAATGAGATCATAGATGCAGATGAAGGCACTGAGCTAGCAGCCCCAGACCAATGAAGACATCAAGTCCTTTGGCCTCTGGACAGGCTGAGACCGTGCTGGGGGAACAGGAACACTAGGATGCTCCCGTTCTGCATGGGTGCTGATGAGGACTCAGAGAGGCAGTAGGTAGGTCACAGAGGGACATTTGTCATCTCTTCCTAGGGTCAGAAAAGTCCTGGCGATACAATAGTGAACAAAGCAACCAGCAGCTGTGTGCAGCTGAAAGGTCACTGCGGCCCCACTCACAGAAAGCGACCGCAAGCTAATAGGTCACTTCCAATTTGTTGTTAGCCACTTCAGTAAAAGCAAAGAGAAACAGGTGGAATTCACGTTAATAACCTATTTTTTTTAGCCTGGTGTGCTGAAAATACTATCATTTCAACATGTAATCGCTATTTCTCAATTACTGAGATTTCACATTGTTCTCTTCACACCAAGTCCTCAAAACCCAGGGTGTATTCTGTGCCTGCTACGGCACAGCCAGGTTGGAACTGTCCCATTTCCAGGCTCGGTGGCCACATGGGGTGAGCGGCTGCCGTAGTGGAAAGTCCAGGTCTAGAAGAGGGGCACGTGCACTGCACATCACAAGGCACAGGACACACAAGAGACCATAATGTGGACCTGAGCAGTCTGAGGGTCCCGGACAGCCTCCCTGCAGCGGGGACACTTAAGGCGAGTCAGGACAGGTAGGCATTGTCAAGGTGTAGCTGCGGGTTGGGAGAGAGCACCCCAGGCTGGGAGCAGCTCATGTGAAGGATCGGGGCTGGGGTGCCTGGCTCGCTCAATCGGTGGAACATGTGACCCTTGATCTTGGGGTTATGAGTTCGAGCCCCCCATTGGGTGGAGAGCTTACTTAAAGAAAATTAGAGACGTCTGGGTGGCACAGTCATTTAAGTATCTGACTCTTGGTTTTGGCTTGGGTTGTGATCTTAGGGTCCCGGGATCGAGCTCTGCGTTGGGCTCCACACTCAGCATGGAGTCTACTTGGGATTCTCCGTCTTCTTCTCCCCATCCCCTGTGTGTGTACCCACCATCTCTCTCTCTCTCTCTCTCTCTCTCAAATATATAATAAATTTTATCTATTTTGGGGAGGGAGAAGCAGACTCCCCACTGATCAGGGAGCCCATATAGGGCTCCATCCCAGGACCTCAGGATCATGACCTGAGCCGAAGGCAGATGCTCAACCAACTGAGCCACCCAGGTGCCCCGCCCCCCACCAAATTAAATCTTTTTTTTTTTTTAAGATTTTACTTATTTATTAGAGAGAGATTACAAGTAGGTAGAGGCAGGCAGAGAGAGGAGGAAGCAGGCTCCCTGCTGAGCAGGCAGCCCACCTCGGGGCTCGATCCCAGGACCCTGAGATCATGACCTGAGCCGAAGGCAGAAGCTTTAACCCACTGAGCCACCCAGGCGCCCCCAAATTAAGTCTTTAAAAAAGAAAGTATCAGGGGCCTTGGAAACTTCTTTTTTCCTTTCTCTCCCCATTTTATTTCTACTTGTGGCTAAAAAAACACAACATGGCATACAGTAATGTAAGATAAGGGTTGCCATCCTGGAGGCCTCGCTGGCTCATCGGAAGAGTATGTGACTCTTGATCTCAGAGTTGTGAGTTCGAGCCCCACGTTGAGGGTAGAGTTTATCTTAAAGAAAAAAAAAAAAGGTGTCATCTTCACCATCTCCAAGTGGACAGTTCAGTAGTGTTAAATATAGTCACATTATTGTGAAACCAACCTCCAGAGCTTTTCCAAAAAGCTCTGAGGGCCTAATCTGAAACCTTATCCCCTTAAACAACTATCACTTCCCCCTGCTGGCAGGAGCAGCTCTGCCATAAGTTCCAGCAGGCTTGGACATTGTGTGTGAGTCGGGGTAGGCCGTGGGGGTGTCCGTGGCACTAGGTTCCCTACCCGAGAGGACTTGTCTCCTGTTGGCAGGTATGGACAGAAACAGTCCATGGTATGAGTTTGGTGGGAGTGGTTGACAGTCAAGGAGAGGCTGGCTAGTTTGGCCTTGGGAAAAGTTGGGAAGAGATCTAGGGGAGGTTCACGGTTGTCAGAGGGTCTCCCCAGATACCCGAGCACCCACCCGATTCGTGGACGACGAGGAGCTGGCCTATGTGATCCAGCGGTACCGGGAGGTTCACGACATGCTCCACACCCTGCTGGGGATGCCCACCAACATCCTGGGTGAGTGGGAGCCCCCAGCGGCCTCGAGAGTGGGGATGGGCGGGGTGCGGCGGGGTGTTCTAGCCAGGCTGCCTGCCTGGGTCTATCCCCCACCAGTCAGGCGGCTCAGTGCCTCATTTTCTGCTTTCTGAACATATTGGTAGCATCTGTGCCACGAGTCCCCACCCCCTTCCGCTGCATCTGTGGTTCCTGAGCCGGCGCAGCAGCATCCAAGCATCGGGGCTCCCTACTCGCAAACCCTTCACAACTCCCTACAGCCTGTAGGAACCACCCTGGGCTTCTCAGCCTGGCTTTTGGAGTCCTCTGCACTCTGACCCCAAGCTTCCTTCCCAGCCCTTCTCTCCTGCTCTTTCTTAGACCATCTCCTTCACCCCAAGCCAAGTGCTCCAAGGCCCAGCACGGGTCAGGACTGGGCACGGCCCACCCGATAGAGAGCAAAGAGGAGCAGATGCTTTGCTCTGTTGGCCAGGAGCACCATGGCCTCCCCTCCTGGGCCCTGCTCACCTCCCACCCCATTCCTCACCCTGCCCCCAGGGGAGATCGTGGTGAAGTGGTTTGAGGCTGTCCAGACCGGCCTGCCCATGTGCATCCTGGGTGCCCTCTTTGGACCGATCCGACTCAGTGCCCAGTAAGTTCTCGAGTAGCGAGGGGTTGAGGGAGAGCTCAGAGGAGCCAGGCTTCAGGAAATGGGACAAGCGCGTGGCCTTCCTGCGCAGCTCCAATGGTTCTCCAGGAAGCCAGGGCAGAGAGAACGGGGCAGGAGGGTGCAGCTGGCCTGGCGAGGGGTCTCCAGGGCAATGAGTGAAGCCTGGAGGTTTCATAGGACTCTACGGTCTCCTGGGCCAGGCCTCAGTGTTGGGTCAGAACATGGAATTGAGGGGGTGGGGTAGCAAATCCAGCATTAGTTCCTGGAGTTAGGTAGCCCTTGAGTTAAATCTGGGCTTTGGCATATCCAAAATGTGTGGCTTTGGGCACAAGATTTTACCTCACCAAGTTTCTGTTTCCTCATCTGCTTCTGGGGATAATAACTACCTTCTTCGTAAAGTGTTTGTGAAGACTGAGAAGACGCACATCAGCTTCTGGGCATATAGCTTGCCCGGCCCTGGGCACCTTCTGTCTTTGTTCCTCTGCTGCCCCGCAGGAGCCTGCAGGTACTGGTTTCCGAGCTGATCCCCTGGGCAGTGCAGAGTGGCCGCAGAGCCCCGTGTGTCCTCAACCTGTACTACGAGCGGCGCTGGGAGCAGCCCCTGAGGGCTCTACGGGAGGAGCTGGGCATCACAGAGCCCCCAGCGTGCATGTCGGGGGCCCGGCCTAGGCCCTGAGCCACTGCCCGCAGCCCCCCCCCCTCCCCTAGGGGCAGAGGACTCTCTGGCCATCATTACCTTTGTTCCTTTGCTTTGAACACTGACACTTGGACATCCTTGGTCATCATTTGTCTTGACCCCTGATGAGTGGCGGCAGGAGGGAGCAGGCAGAGCAGCAGGGCTCCCATGAGACCCAGGAGCCGCCCAGAAAGCAGCGGGTATGAGCGAGAATCAGTCACCCAGCCTGGTGCTGGGGTGTCTCAGGTCCACTGCTCCCGTTCTGGACTCGTCCCTGCCAGTGAGGGTTTTCTGGGTGCCAGGCTGGGTGTCCTCCAGGAGGAAGGGCTCAACCAGTTCCAAAGACCTGAGAAGGGCAGGTCTCCACTGTTTGAATAAAGTCTGCCATCAGACCAAGTGTCCGCTTCTCCTGCCTTTGCCCGGTGCTTCCCACGGCCCTTCGAGCACCAAGGGCAGACAGACTGGGAGGCAGATTCCTAAGTCCTCCATTGTCTTCCAGCAGAGGGACTTAGGGCAAGTGTGTTCCGCTCCTCTCACCCCATTTCATCATCAGTAAAAGAAGAAGAGGGAACCAACACCCACTTTCTAGGATTCCTGTGGGGATTTTGGAAGGGCTTCAGAGAAAGGGCCCCAGGGGCAGAAAGCGATTATCCCAATTGTGTTCACAGGTAAGGAGGGCGCTGTGAGGCTGCTGGTTCATTTTGGAGTGGCACCCAGGCATTTTCTTTGGATCAGGACCAAGGAGTGGGGACAGGCAGGGTGAAAGTGTCATTGCAAGAGTGGCTAGCCCTGTTGGGATTTAGAGACACTCTCAAGATGGCAGAGCCTTTAGGGTTCTGGGGGGCCAGCTCCCCATTGTGTGGATAGGACAAGTAAGGCCTAGAGATAGACTAGGAATTGCCTAAAGTAACTAGAACACAGGCCACAAGACTTCCTGGTGGGGTTTCCTATGCCTCAGTTTCCCTATTCATAATAAGGGCTACAGGTCTAGAGCTGTACTATGTGCCTAAGCAATTGAGATACATTATTGCATTGATGCCTCCAACAACCCAAAGAGATGTATTATTATTTGTATTTTACTAACGAGCCCATAGGAGCAGAGCTGGGACTAAAACCAGGGGTCGTCTGAAACGCCACACTGGTGTCTCAGCCTACCTTGTGCCGACTGCATCCCAGCCCGGGGCTCCCAGTGACAGAGCAGGGAGGCTGGAGGCCTACCTCGGATCCAGGGCTCTTTCAAGAGGGAAGCCTTGTCCTGAGCTCTTTGAATCTCTACAGAAAGAGAAGGGGTGAGCTTTCCAGACCTAATCCATCTTTGCAGTGTGGGCCACCTTTCCAGATCTGTCATGTTTCCACAGCTTTCCAGAGTCCAGGCACCCCTGCCCCCACGTCAGTAAAAAACCACTCACTTGATGAAGTGCCCTCCCCCTTGCCGCACCACACCCTGTCACCTTATTTTCTTTCTGGCACTTACCACTCTGAAGTGATCTTACTTGTCCATTTATTTCTGAGTTCTGTGCCAGCCCCACGAGGGCAGGGAACCTGGTTCTTTCCACTCACTGCTGGGAATAGTGCTTGACACACAGTAGGGGCTCCCTGCTTCATTAGTTGAAAGAGTGGACGCCGAGCCCAGAGCAGAGAACACCACAAGAACCTCACTTCACGGTAAAGACTGTGGGTCCCACATTTGGGGCACGGCCTCTCAGGTCACAGCAGGGCTGTGGTGGCGCTTGTCCTGGGACACACGGGTCTTGAGTCCTCTCCTGGTAGCTCCGGGAAAGGCCCCTTTTCCTCTACCTGATAAAAGCCATTGGTAGCTGGCCTCAGAGCAGTGTTTGGGGGCACAGGCTCAGAGGACAGACAGACCTGGCCTTGCATCCTTGTAGTAGTCCTGTCACCCCCTCGAGCCTCTGGCTCCCCACCTCAAAGGTGGGGAGAGTGTGTACCTGTCCGACAGCAGGGCCGCTGTGTGTGTGTAGTGGTTTAGCACATAACGACGTGTTGAGGAAGTGCAAGCTGTCGTTTGCCAGGAAGGTCCTTCGAGGCCTCTGACGTCTGTGTACACAGTGTATAGTCCATGTACACACCATGTACACAATGAAGCCAGAGGTATTTATTTTGCACACACCCAGAGTGGGAGGACTTTTGTGGCTCAGAGGTCCTAAAGGCAAGTGTGACCATGGATCTACAGGGTAAGCATCCACTGTGTGCCAGGGGGCAAACCACTTCAGTCCCCTGGGAAAGTTGAGTGCCTTCCAGTGAGTCCAAATGTCGCTCTCTCATCTGGCAAGTCTGGAGATTGGAGTGCTGATGTTAATTCTCCAATGCAGGGCAGATGGGGGTCATGTCAGTGGAAAGGAGCCCACAGTGAGGTCAGCCTAAGCTCAGCCTGTCTCACAAATGATAGCAGCCAGCACCTGCCCTTCTTAGGAACCCTCAGCAGCTCTTCACTGCCTGGCACACAAAGGCCTTTCCAGTCCTGTTTCCCGCCACATAACCCTCCCCTGTCTGTGTATCCTGCTGCACAAGCCCACTGGTCTCCGATTATTGCACAAATACCTCCCGAGTGTTGGCCAAACGCTGGGGGTCCTGCAGTGATGCAGACAGCTGCATCCCTGCCCTCTGAGCAGTTACAGCAGCTGAGGGCTTTCGATGTGCCCGCCTTGTGCCTTCGATGTGCCCGCCTTGTGCCGAGAGCCTGACGCATGTCATCTCATCAAGTCCATGCCCAGCCCTAGGAGGCAAGAACCATGATGACTGTATTCCCTTTCTATAATGAGGACACTGAGGGGGCACCTGGCTGGCTCAGTCTGTAGAGCATGGGATTCTTGATCTTGGGGTTGTGAGTTCAAACCCCACCCCGGGTGCAGAGATTGCTTAAAAGTAAAATCTTAAAGGGGCGCCTGGGTGGCTCAGTGGGTTAAAGCCTCTGCTTTCGGCTCAGGTCATGATCTCGGCGTCCTGGGATCGAGGCCCGCATCGGGCTCTCTGCTCGGCAGGGAGCCTGCTTCCTCCTCTCCTTGCCTCTCTGCCTGCTTGTGATCTCTCTCTCTGTCAAATAAATAAATAAAATCTTTAAAAAAAAAAAAGTAAAATCTTAAAAAAGAAAAAGTGAGGACACCAAGGCTCCACGAGGAGAGGTGATTTGCCCAGTGCTTCAGGTGTGCCTAGGGGTACAACCCAGGTGGACCTGACTGGAAGGCAAAGAAGACAAGTCATAATAATGTGTGGTGGGTGTTGACAAGGATGGTGAGCACTTGCTGATGGGCAAAATATTTAGTGATCTAATCTTCATTTGCCTCTCTGCATGTCCATTTAGATTGTAAGCAACTTGAAGACAGACTGTTCTGTTACCTCTGTGTCCCCTCACATGTACCCCTCAGCCAGGCCCAGGGTCTGGGTGGAGTACTGCTTTGGGCTTCACCACTGTGACCAGGCCACCAGCGCCATCTTCCATCTCCTTTGCCCACATTATGTGTGACCTCAGCAGACAACGTGAAAATGATCACGTTTATATCCATGGATCCTGGCCTGGATCAAGTCAGAGCCTCCAATTCACTCTCCCTGTCCTTCATTCAACAAACATTTATCAGGGTGCCTGGGTGGCTCAGTGGGTTAAAGCCTCTGCTTTCGGCTCAGGTCATGATCTCAGCGTCCTGGGATCGAGGCCCACATCGGGCTCTCTGCTCAGCAGGGAGCCTGCTTC
>LNAC01000009.1:2742478-2781577 GCA_002007465.1 Ailurus styani | reverse complement strand
GTTTCGGTTGCAGGAGGCGGCGGGGGAGGAGCGCCGCGGACGGGCGGGGCCGGGCTGCGGGCGGGGCTGGCCGGGCGGCCGGGCCATGCAGGGCGCTGAGCCGGTGGAGCTCTGCTGAGACCCAGCTCTGCGCGCCCAGGGGCGGCTCATGCCCCCCGCGCTCCCCACTACGCTGCCGCAGCCAGGCCGCATCTGGACGGGGCGCCGCGCGGCGGGGCCGACTCCGGGTGAGCATAGGCCACGCCAGTGGGTCCCGGGCGGGGAATGTGCCCGGCTGAGTCGTGGGGAGGTGGTGGGGCCGGCTGCGGTGAGGGGGGGCGCCCTGATGCTCTGTCTCCTTGCCGGGCGCTCTGCTGCCCTGGCTGCTTCGGGGCCAGGGCGGTTCGCAGTGACACGGGACGGGGGCCCGAGGGATGTCGGCATCCCCTCCCCTTCTCGTCCCATCCCCCGGCTTTCCGGGACGGGTTCCTGTTCTCTGCCCTGGCCGGCTGCTCTGGGAGCCCAGAGGTCTGAGGACCTTAGAGACCTTGGCACTGGATAACGGGAGTGCTGGTTTGGTCCTCCTCCCGGCTTGTGCTTTTCGTGTGGAGAAGGGGGGAGATGATCTGTAAGGGCTCCCTGTGGTCCAGACCATGTCTTCATCCTGGCTTGAAGACTGTCAGGCTACATCACAGCCATGACCTTCAGCTCCTCCCCAGGAATAGAACCCTGAAAGAAAACTGAGTCCCATCTGCTGCCTCTTGAGCAAGTCCCTAAAGCGCCAGGAGTAGAGACCAAGAGCCCTAATCTCAGTCCAGTCAGCCGTTTCCCTTCCTCTTTAGCCCAGTCCCCAAAGAGTCATCTGAGTGGCTTGCCGAGTGTGTTTGTAGGGGGTGACTTCAGGGCCCTCCGGTGCTCCCTCAAACACCTTTCCCTTCTAGGCAGTCACCTCTCAGGCACCTCCAGGCTCTAACCCGTTTGCTCTGTCGCCCTCTGTGGGCCAGCAGAGACATGACACTGTCCGAGTTTGTGAGCTGGGTTCAGAGCCAGGCCCCTTCCCAGGAAGCTGCGCCTTTGGGTATTGTGGCTTGGCCTGGTCATCCAAAGACCCAAGGAGGTTCTTTGGATGTGGAATCAAGCCGGAGACTCTTAAGTTAATATCCCTCCAAGCCATTTTAGTTAGAGATCCTGAATGCTAGGAGAGTGGGCTGTCCTGTTTTGGCTGGAAGGGCTTCCAAGAGCAATTCTCACTACACCCATAACATAGAGGGGAAGGCTAAGGCCTAAAGTAGGAAAGAAACTAACTCACCCAAAGTCACGGGGAGAGTTGGAGGAGGAGATGGGACTAAGGGGATAGAACTCAGCCTCTGCCTCTGAGCCATGGAACTCCTCATCTCAAGTCCCACGCCTCCAGTCTGTCCCTCCAAGACAGCCCTGGAAAGGGACCCCATCCTCAGCTACCTACTTGTATGACTAAGCCTCACTACAGGTTGACCCTTAGGATCATAGTGGCTGCCTGGACCTGGAGATAGGGGACCTAGACATTTGGCTCCACTGACTACTCTGTGCCCACAGGCCACAATGCTGCTCGGGGCATCGCTGGTGGGGGTGCTGCTGTTCTCCAAGCTGGTGCTGAAACTGCCTTGGACCCAAGTGGGGTTCTCCCTGCTGTTCCTCTACCTGGGGTCCGGAGGTTGGCGCTTTGTCCGAATCTTTGTCAAGACCATAAGGCGTGATATCTTGTGAGTATCTGGTCCAGTCCATCCAGCCCTGGATTCTCCTGTAACACGATGGGCTCCTAATTCCCCAAATCTCTACAGACCAGCTCTCTACGAGCACAGGGTCCCGGGCCCCAGAGGAGCAGCCTCTGCTTTACCCCCTTCCCCTGGCATCTCCATCTCCAAGGTGAAAGTCTTCTCCTAGGAGAGCTCCCTAACCTGGTGCTGTTTAGCCTAGGGCAGACTTAGGGGCCCAGGACATACACTGGACACCAGGTGTGTCAAGAAGACATCTGCAAAGGGTCCTAAGGCTAAGCAGTAGCTTGTAAGAAAATGAAGAGGAACCCCATGGGAAGGTCCCTGTCCATAAGTCTGAGAGGGCACAGTTCAGAGCAGGGCTCCATATCAGATGTCTGGGGAAACCTGCTCCCCAAAGAAAGTCAGGTACTGTCCACAGGGCTCTCCTGTATCAGAAACACCTGCTGCTACCTGCTCTGTCCCAGGGGATAGGAGGCTCTGGGACCCAGGGAGGAGAAGCCCCACCTAGTCTTGGGCCCAGCTCAGACCGGTCAAGGAGATAAGAAGGAGATGCAGCAAATCCCGAAACTAACAATACCATGCAGCCAAAGACCCCGGCAGCCTTGCTCACAGTGGTGTCCCCAGTGCTCCGCACAGTGACCCACACTCAGGCAGCTCAGCACCTGTCAGCTGAATTGATTGTAAAAGGAGGTACTGAGTGGCCGCTGCAGGAAGGGTAGTAGCAGAGAGCTGTGGGAGTGTGGGGCAGGGAGAGATGGCTTCAGGCCAGGGCCTTGGGGAATCAGAGAAGGCCCCCGGAAGACAAAAAGCTGTAGCTGAGAGGCATCTCCAGGTGATGGGAGGAGGGGACTCCAGCGAGAGGGGACAGCATCTGAATAGGCATAGAAGTCAGGGAACTCTAAGCTTTCAAAGGTCAGAGGTGGCAGAGGCAAAGCAGGAAAGGGGGATATTGCCAAGTGATTTTTTTTAACTATTTTTTTTTAAATTTAAACTCAATTAATGAACATATAATGTAGTATTTGTTTCAGCAGTCTGTGATTCATCAGTCTTATATAATACCCACTGCTCATTACAACACATACCCTTCCCAGTGTCCCCCACCCAGTCACCCCATCCCTCCCAGCCCCCCCCCCTCCAGCAACCCTCAGTTTGTTTCCTAAGATTACGAGTCTATTATGGCTTGCCTCCCTCTCCGGTTTCATCTTGTTTCATTTTTTCCTCTCTTCCCCTAGGATCCTCTGCCTTGTTTCTTAAATTCCGCATATCATTGAAGTCATATGATAATTTTTCTCTGACTGACTTATTTCACTTAGCGTAGTACCCTCTCGTTCATCCACGTCATTGCAAATGGCAAGATTTCTTTTTTGATGGCTCGTAATATTCCAGTGTGTGTGTGTGTGTGTGTGTGTGTGTGTGTGTGTGTGTGTGTGTACGTACCCCACATCTTCTTTATCCATTCATCTGTCAGTGGACATCTGGACTTTTTCCATAGTTTTTGCCAAGCAGTTCTACATTTAGTGAAGCTCCGGGCCCAGTACTGAGTGGGGTGCAGGGGACAAGGTGGTGGACAGGATGGAGCTTTAGCCTTGGTGGGCTCACAGGGAAGGAGACTGAACAGATCTCAAACTTGCCCTTTATTTACTGTGGCAGGGGTCTGGAGAGGTGTAGTACAGGGCTGTGGGAGGTCCCAAATGAGTTGGGACTTTGACTTGGACCCTGGAGTTCAGGAAGGCTCTGACTGAGCAGCAGACTCAGAGCAGAACTTCGAGAGTCATAGGTGTTGAACTCTGGAGCCAGAGAGGACGGGGGCCCTGATCTCAGCCTGGGAAGCCCAGGCGAGCCATGGGGCTGCAGAGCCTCATTTCCTCCTGCACTGGGGACAGAGTAATCGCCCTGGTACCCAGTGTTACTGTGCAGCATCGGTGGGCCGCTGCCTAGAACGGTGCCCAGCACACAGGGGCAGGGAAAGGGCAGTGTTGCAAGTGATGGGGCTCTGGATCCTCAGGCCTGTGGGACAGCAACCTAGGCTGGGGTATTGGGACCCCCACTCCCAACCGCAGCAGTCATGGCTCCCTTGCTTGCTCCCACCTAGCGGCGGCATGGTACTCCTGAAGGTGAAAGCAAAGGTCCGGCGGTACCTGCGGGAGCAGCGGACAGTGCCCATTTTGTTTGCCTCTACGGTACAGCGCCACCCTGACAAGACAGCCTTGATCTTTGAGGGCACAGACACCCACTGGACCTTCCGCCAGCTGGATGATTACTCCAGCAGCGTGGCCAACTTCCTGCAGGCTCGGGGCCTGGCCTCGGGCGACGTGGCTGCTCTCTTCATGGAGAATCGCAACGAGTTCGTGGGCCTATGGCTGGGCATGGCCAAGCTGGGCGTGGAGGCGGCCCTCATCAACACCAACCTCCGGCGGGATGCCCTGCGCCACTGCCTAGCCACCTCCCAGGCCCGCGTCCTTGTCTTTGGCAGTGAGATGGCACCAGGTGAGCCTCAGGGGTGTGGGGTCAGGTGAGGAGGCCCACAGGATCTTGCACAGATCACAGCCCCCCTCCAGGCCTGGGGGAGGCTGCGTAGTTCAGAGGTGAAGGCCATGAGCCCTGGTGTCAGACAGCCTGGGCCCTGCCACCGGTAAGCTGGAGATCCTGAGTATGAGACTGGGAATATCTGTGACTCAGTTCCCTTCGTGTACTACCTGCCACATATCATTTTCAAGAAGAGACTTCGTCTGAAGCACTAACAAAGTGGCTGATGCTAGGTGAGCCTGCAGCTATAATGGTAACCATTCTTGGTGACTAATTAGGCCTCATTTGCCTCATCTATAAAATGAGAATGAGGATGTATTCTCTGGTCTCCTGCAGAGCTTATGTTTTCTTTGCTGCCACATTGAGCACTGACTGGGTCCTGAGCTTGGTGCTTTACAAAAGCAGCTCTCATCTCCACAAAGCCTGGTGAGGTAGGGATGGCCTTGGCTTTACAGATGAGGAGACAGACGTTCAGAGTGGTGTGAGGAGCTCACTTAGGGTCACACGGAAGCAGGACTTCATCCTTGACTGCCGTGGTGTGGGATGATGGCAGGGAAGGTTACTGATGTGTAGAGAGGGGGAGAGGAAGGACGCCCCGGAGAGGGGATAGGGCTGGACAAATGTAGAGGGAGGCAGAAGGGAGCCGAGGGGGCCAGGACGGGCCTGTGCCCAGCACAGGTGAGTATCTAGACCACTGCAGGGCATGGGGGAGCCTGAGGGAAGGGTCCCTCTTTCTGCAGAGGCTGGAGGCTGCTGACGTCTGACCCTCCACACCTCCCTTCTGACCAGCCCCCGCGGACGAGGATGGTTCAGCGTGTAGGGGCACAGACCTTGGTGTGCGGTCCAGCTGGCTTGGGGTCCCAGCTCCGGCACATTCTAGCTGTGAGCGGGCTCTCCCATTCTTGGAGCCTCGTCTTCTCATCTAGGGGCTGCTGTTGCTGCCTGCCTCCTGGGCTGGGTGAGCAGGAGCACGCACGTAAGGAGCCCGCTGGGTAGTTAGCCAGCAGCTGGGGAGCTCTTGCTCCTGTCCGCGTTGCATAACGAGGACCCAGGTGCTTCGCCCATCCTCCTCCCTACACACAGCCAGTTCTCCCCAGACAGCACGCCAGCTCTGACACGAGCAAAGGTCCTGGGGACGTGAGGTTCTCGGCCTGCCTGCTAATCGGCCCTGTCTCCCCTGCAGCCATCTTTGAAATCCAAGGCAGCCTGGACCCCTCGCTCAGCCTCTTCTGCTCCGGCCTCTGGGAGCCCAGCACAGTGCCCGCCGGCACGGAGCACCTAGACCCCCTGCTGGAAGACGCCCCCAAGCACCTGCCCAGTCGCCCTAACAAGGGCTTCACAGGTGGGGTTCTCGGAGGGGTTCTCGGATGGGCCCAGGACAGAGCCCTGGCCCCAGGGCCAGAGGCCTGGGTTCTTTTGCAGACTTACCGTGTGACCTGGAGTGAGTCCTGTCACCTCCTTTTTTCCATCTGGGAAGATAAGAACAGTGACCATGAGGTCACTCTGAGGGCTAAAGAGCCAGTGTGTGTAAGGATGCCAGGCACAGTGCCAGGTACTTAGGAGCTCACGAAACCTGATCCTTTGACTTGTTGAACAAGCCTTCATTGCCGCACCTCACGTGCAACAGGATCATGTGGAGCCCAGGAGACCGCTGGGTCTGAATTTCTCCTGGAGTTGGGACAGGGGCTAGACCCTCTAGATACTCACCCAGCACCTGTTTGGTGCCAGCCTCTGTCAGCCTGGAGTCCCCTCCTCCAGGCAGCCTTCTGACCCTGCAGCCTCTCCTGTACCCCACCCTGCCCTGCGGAGACCCCAGTTGCTCCACTGCCCGGAGGGTCGGAGCTGGTGCTGAGTTCACACGTCACTCCCGCCGCTTCCCTTGTGTCCCGAGCCCCTGAGCTGCCCTCTCCCTGAAACCACAGCCGGAACCTGTAACAGCCGGCCTGGTAACAGAATCGATTTTATGGAGCAGCTTTGGGGTTTGAAAAAGATAGAGTGGGAAGCCGGGGTGTGACAGGAAGTGCTCAGGAACTGGTCTTTGTTGGCATTGTGGTCATTTTATCCTTGTCATGTGTGAAAAACACCCAGTCTCCCTGGTGCTTTTGTAAGTGACTCGAGGGCAGAGTCTGCCGGCGTCAGCCTGGTGTCCTCACACCCGCCCAGGGCTGGCATCGGCAGGCATCTGGAGGGCGTGCGGTGATGGACACATGACATGCGGTCTTCCCGGGACATTCCTGGCTTCCTAGACCCCGCCGGTGGGTGGGGCCGGGTGGCTGAGCCTTTGCAGAAACGAATGTGACAGTCCCGATCTGGGCCACAGGGCGGGGATAGAGACTTGATCCTCAGTGCAGAAGCTCCGTGGACACTGCTCCGGCCGCCAGTGTCTCCCCAACCCTGTGCAGTCCCTTCTCACAGCTACTTATGCGTCTCTTTTCTTTAGATAAGCTCTTCTACATCTACACGTCGGGCACCACAGGGTTGCCCAAAGCCGCCATCGTGGTGCACAGCAGGTAAGGGGCAAGTGCTGGGGGGGCGGGGCCCGGGAGCCCCTCCTCCTGCCTCCCGGGGCCTGCGAAGCGCCCTGTCTGTGCCCTCCCAGGTATTACCGCATGGCCGCGCTGGTGTACTACGGGTTCCGGATGCGGCCCGACGACGTGGTCTACGACTGCCTGCCCCTCTACCACTCCGCAGGTAACACGGGCCGCCCTCCCAGCTTGCCGCGCTCGGGGACCTCAGGAACACCCCCCCCCTCGGCAGGCAGCATCTTGTGGGTAGAAGCACATCAGCTTTGGAGTCCAGTCTGCGTTCAGATTCAGATGTGGCCATTGACTGGACCTCTGAACGAAGATGGCCACACTGGTGTCAGTGTGTGGCCGCGTCCCGCAGAATGCTAGGGCTAGTCTGGCCGGCCGCTCGTTTCCTCAGGTGTACATGGCCTTGCAGCTTGGGAGGGGAAGCACAGAGATGGAATAGAGTTCCTTCCCTCAAGGTGCTTTAAGTCCGGTGTGGATCTAGGGCAGCTAAAAATGGGAACTCACCTGACTTTAATATAAGAAATGGCATAAAAAAAAAAAAGAAAGAAAGAAATGGCATGGTGAGTATGGAGATAGGCAGGGAGCAGGAGCTTAGCTCAAGAGAAGAGCCCGGCGATGGTCAGGAAGGCTTCCTGGAAGAGGTGCTCCCTAGTCAGGCAGACATGAGTTGTGGAAGCCAGGAGAGCTAGGTTGGTCCCCGTCTGGCTGAATGGCAGCCTTCTAGGTACAGGAGTAGGAGCCTGGGGCCAGCTCCAGGGGCCCCAGGGACAGTCTAAGGAGCATGAACTCGATACCATGCTGGGGAGGCACTGGGGAACCATGGGAGGTGTGTGATGAGGGGAGAGGTGTGATCAGTTGGTGTTGGAGGAACACGACAGGAGAGAGGGCCTGGGGAAGGACCTTCGAGGAGATGGGCTGGGCAGGAGGAGACTCTGGAAGGTAGGGTCTCCTGGCTCCCTAACCTTCATGCCCCCCCGCCCCCGCCTTTAGGAAACATCGTGGGAATGGGGCAGTGCCTACTCCACGGCATGACGGTGGTGATCCGGAAAAAGTTCTCAGCCTCCCGGTTCTGGGACGACTGTATCAAGTACAACTGCACGGTGAGTGAGAAGGGCAGAGGGTGAGCGTCCCTGTGCCCTTGTGACCCATCGGCCTCGTTTGGAGATGTCTGCCTCGCAGCCGAGGCCGATCATTCACTGAGGGCAACATTTCCGGTGTCCCAGTGGGGAGACTGAGGCCCAGGGCCCATGGGTTGGGAGACGAAGTGAGAGTAGTCGTGGGCCAGCCTTACACCAGCTCCGCCCCCAGATCGTGCAGTACATCGGTGAGCTGTGCCGCTACCTCCTGAACCAGCCGCCCCGGGAGGCGGAGCACCAGCACCGTGTGCGCATGGCTCTCGGCAACGGCCTCCGCCAGTCCATCTGGACAGACTTTTGCAGCCGGTTCCACATCCCCCAGGTGGCCGAGTTCTACGGGGCCACTGAATGTAACTGCAGTTTGGGCAACTTCGACAGCCAGGTGGGCAGGGGGACGGTGGAGGGCAGGCGGTGGACAGCGTGGAGTGTGGGCGCCGGAGTCCCGCTGTCTGGCCGGGGCAGGAGGGGTGCAGCATGGAATGTGGGTGCCGGAGCCCCCTCTGTCTGGCGGGGCAGGAGGGGTGCAGCATGGAATGTGGGTGCCGGAGCCCCCGCTGTCTGGCGGGGCAGGAGGGGTGCAGCATGGAATGTTGGTGCCGGAGCCCCCGCTATCTGGTCAGGGCAGGAGGGGTGCGGCATGGAATGTGGGTGCCGGAGCCCCCGCTGTCTGGTCGGGGCAGGAGGGGTGCAGCATGGAATGTGGGTGCCGGAGCCCCCGCTGTCTGGTCGGGGCAGGAGGGGTGCAGCATGGAATGTGGGTACCGGAGCCCCCACTGTCTGGCGGGGCAGGAGGGGTGCAGCATGGAATGTGGGTGCCGGAGCCCCCGCTGTCTGGTCGGGGCAGGAGGGGTACAGCATGGAATGTGGGTGCCGGAGCCCCTGCTGTCTGGTCGGGGCAGGAGGGGTGCAGCATGGAATGTGGGTACCGGAGCCCCCACTGTCTGGCGGGGCAGGAGGAGTGCAGCATGGAGTGTGGGCGCCGGAGTCCCTGCTGTCTGGTCGGGCAGGAGGGGTGCAGCATGGAATGTGGGTGCCGGAGCCCCTGCTGTCTGGTTGGGGCAGGAGGGGTGCAGCGTGGAGTGTGGGCGCTGGAGTCCCTGCTGTCTGGTCGGGCAGGAGGGGTGCAGCATGGAATGTGGGTGCCGGAGCCCCCACTCTCTGGTCGGGGCAGGGCGGTTGTGGGAGTGTGGGCACCAGGCCTCCCAACACTGTCCAGTCTCAGGCCCTAGTCTTGGCCTTTGCAGGTGGGGGCCTGTGGCTTCAACAGCCGCATCCTGTCCTTTGTGTACCCCATCCGGCTGGTGCGAGTCAACGAGGACACCATGGAACTGATCCGGGGGCCCGACGGCGTTTGCCTTCCCTGCCAGCCAGGTCTGCCCCGGGGTTGGAAGCGGGGTCAGAGCAGGAGAGGTCGAGCCGGGAGGGAGATGGCGCTGGGCTGAATGAGCAGGGAGCCCTTTTCTGACCAGTGGCCGTCACTCCACTCTTCTCTTAGGGCCACGTGTCATTTATTTTTTTTGTCCCCCCGTCCTTCCATTCCTCGTCCCCTCACCCATCAGTCCATTGATTGACTGTTGTGTGGAGGAGCCCCGGGTGGATCCTGGCTCAGCCCCTGAGTCCCCGCATGTGCCAGTGAGGCTAATGGCAGCGCCACCTCCTGGACTTGCCCTGCGGGTCGTGTGTGCTAGGGCACGTACAGCTCTTTGAGCAGAGCCAGGGCCCCAGGGAGAGCTGGCTGTGGTCAGGCTGTCCGCGTAGAGCTTGGCCGCCCTTTCGTATCGTTCATCTCGCCATCTGCTCCATGACCAGACGTTGCGGAGGGCCTCTGTGCATCCGACCCGCCGGGAGCAGCTCCCTGCCCTCGGGGCTCCCAGCCCAGATACCCAGATACTCCAGAAACCCGATAGGGAGTTTCTGTGGGAAGCGGAGTGAGCAGAAGTCAGATCAAGATGCAGGGCGTGTTTGGGGGCGGGGAACGGGGACTGGCCGCCAGGGTACAGCTGCGCTGCCCTCCGTGCCCCCAGGTGAGCCAGGCCAGCTCGTGGGCCGCATCGTCCAGCAGGACCCCCTGCGGCGCTTCGACGGCTACCTGAACCAGGGTGCCAGCAACAAGAAGATCGCCAAGGATGTCTTCCAAAAGGGGGACCAGGCCTACCTCACCGGTGGGTGGGCACCAGCGCCCTTGTGGGGCAGGGCAGGGTGGAGAGGAATGAAGGGGCCCTCCCCGCCTTCCCAGAACACGGCCCCAGTCTCAGCCCGCCCTGCCAAGCAGATCCGGGGGTCCCACGCGGCCAGCCGGCCCAAGCCCTGCCTCATACTGCACCCCCACAGGCGACGTGCTGGTGATGGACGAGCTGGGCTACCTGTACTTCCGCGACCGCACGGGAGACACGTTCCGCTGGAAAGGGGAGAACGTGTCCACCACCGAGGTGGAGGGCACGCTCAGCCGCCTGCTGGCCATGGCCGACGTGGCGGTGTACGGTGTCGAGGTGCCAGGTACCCATGGGGCGGTGGGAGGTGCCAGGCGTGTGTGGGGAGGCACCTCCAGGGGGCACCACCGGCCCCTCATGGTCCCCACTGCCGCCCCCAGGAACCGAGGGCCGGGCCGGAATGGCTGCTGTGGCCAGCCCCACCAACAGCTGTGACCTGGAGCACTTTGCGCAGCTCCTGCAGAAGGAACTGCCCCTGTACGCCCGCCCCATCTTCCTGCGCTTCCTGCCTGAGCTGCACAAAACGGGTACGTCCCCTCCCCTGCTCCAGCTCCCGGGTTCCAGGCCTGTGCCCCTAACAGGCTCCTTTTGGGGAGACCTGGGGGGCTGTCATTTGCCGTTCAGCCACAGTGTTGCTGTGTCACTGGTACAGAGACCTCCCGGTGCACAAGTGAGTGGACCGAGCCCTCAGACGGAAGGTTCACGCGCCTGTGAGTGGAATGAACATTCACTGAGTACCTACTATGTGCCTGCCAGGCTCCCTGCTAGGCTTTGGGGATCGAGGAGACTAATTCTGATGGGACCTTTACCGTCCTGGGGGAGGCAGCACAGGACAATGAATTCCAAGGGCGAAGAAGAGAATACAGATCAAACTGACAGAAAAGCAAACGAAGCAGGTGCGGTGCCTGGGAGGCTCCCCAGAGGAGGTGACCTTTGAGCTGAGACCTGAGTGGAGTGGGAGACATTCCAGGCTGGTCCCTAAGACCAGGGGGCACTTGGGCAGGAGCGGAAGGATAGGAGGCCCCCGAAGCCGGAGCCAGGGGGAGCTGTGGGCAGCGGCGTCAGGTGGGGCAGAGAGGCTGTGGAGACCAGAAGACTCTGGGCTGGGAAGGGCCTGGGCTATGTTGGGGCAGCAGGGAGCCACAGAAGTGTTTGAGTAGAGCAGGAACCTGTGTTAGGTGCGTGTTCCACACGGCCCTCTGGCTGCTGTGTGGAGTGTGGGAGAGGGCGGCGGGCACCCACGGGGGAGCACGGAGACTAGCAAGGGGCTGTTTCTGTTGTCAGGAGAGAGGTGAGTGGTGGGTCCACAGTCACATAGCTGGGCAGTGCCAGCCTTCTGTCTGTTGGCCCACTGACGGGTCCCCTGATGTGCAGGAAGTCAGTCCTTGCAGCCCGGTCCCGACTACCCCCCAACCCAGCCTCTCACCGCTGCTCAGCCTCGGGCCACCTGCCTTGCTGGAAGGCCTTCCCTGACCCACGGGACCCCTGCCAGGTGGTAGCCTCCTAGGAGCACCCGAAGTAGCGTGGAGGGTCTAATGGGGACACTGGTGCCGGGCTCGTGATCGAGGCTGGGCAGTGCTGAGGTTTGGGTGACAGCTGACGCCACAGGAGAGAGGCAGGGAAGAGACCTCAGCTTTCAGAGGCTTTGCTGCAGAACAAACATCCCTAAACTTCCTTCAGTGCTTAAAACAGGCATTTTTTTGCTCTCAATCGTAGGTCAGCAATTTGGGGTTAAGTTCTGCCGAGCAGCTCTTCCGTCGGCCCCACCTGGCGTGGAAGAGCTGCCGTTGCTCGTGGCTCAGCTGGGGGCTGGAGTGGCTAGGATGTCCTTACTTGCCTGCCTGGCTCCCAGCTGGCTACTCCGGCAGCACCAGCCGGCAGAGCTGTCTGTGGTGATGACGACGTCCCATGTGTGCGCTGACCAACACCGCGGCCACTAGCCCCGTGCAGCCGCTGAGCGCTCGACCTGGGGCCCATGTGCCGGAAAATGGAATTTTACATTTTCTTTCATTTTAATTAAATGTATAGAGCCCCGTGTGGCCAATGGCTGTCCTACTGGAGAGGGCCAGTCCAGGGGGCACCCCCGGGCTGTCTCACCTCTACTCTGCGGCTCCTCCCCCTTTAGAGACTACACTGGCGGCAGCCGCTCGCTCCTGGGCTGGAAGCTGCAGGGTCCCTCGAGGCCCGGACTCTCCAAATGCTCATATAATGTGGGTCAAAGCAAGTCACAAGGCCAGTTCGGATTCAGGTGGGGGGTGAGAAAGACTCCCACTGTCACTGGGAGAAGTGTCCAAGCCACCAGGCAGCGGAGTGACGTCTAGGGAAGGAAGGAACCTGGCCATTTCTGGCCATCTGTCATACCCGGGTTCAAATCCCAGCTCCAGTGCATAATTGGCTGTGTGGTGTTGGCCCCGGGGGTGTGCCCCGCCACGCCAATCTTCTCCTCTGTCCAGTGGGCTGATGCCAGTGACTGAGATGTGTGCAATTTCTGTGACCTACACCTGAGAAAACATGGCTGCTGTTGAAACTACTGCAGAGGTGTTAAAAGCTGAAAATGTGTGCATTGTAGAATCCATAGACTACAGTGGGGTGCCTGCCACTGGGATCTATGTGCAGAAGAGATGAGCTCGCGCCTGCGCCTGGGAGGTGTTCAGAGCACAGAAGGCCGGGGCTCTGGCCCTCCCTGTGCTGTCACTCAGGGCGTGTGGCCTTAGAGGGATAGTTTCCCCTCTTTGGTTCTCCGTTTCCCCAGCTGTAAGCAGCAGGTTCAGCCCCCACCTCGGTGCCAGGCCGCTCTGAGCAGTGTTAGCGTAATTAGCTGGAGCCACCTTTGCAAAGCGTCCAGAGCTGCACGCTGCTGTGCCCCATGCCCCACTCCTGTGTTCTCCCCCGCCCTCTTCCTCTGCCCCACTTCAGCTTCCGTGTGTGGCCTCCCCAGACTCAGGACCCTGCCCTGCACCCTCTGACCCATCTTCCCTGCTCCCTCAGGGACCTTCAAGTTACAGAAGACAGAGCTTCGGAAGGAAGGCTTTGACCCGGCGGTTGTGAAGGACCCGCTCTTCTACCTGGATGCCCGGAAGGGCCGCTACATCCCACTGGACCAAGAGGCCTACACCCGCATCCAGGCAGGCGAGGAGAAGCTGTGATTTGCTCCAAGTCCCTCCAAGGACCAGCGGGTGCTGGATCCAGAGCCCCAGCTCCCACCCCAGAGGGGTCGTGGGCAATGCCAGACCAAAGCAAGTAGGGCCCCGCACCTCCATCCCGAGGTGCTGACCCCCTCCCCCTCAAAACTGCCAAGTGACTCACTGCCGCCTCCCCCTGCTCCCCAGGAGGCTTTCTGTGAAAGCCTCAAGTCCATGTTCTGTCTTCAAGGCCAGGTGGGGCCTCCGGGCCCCAGGCTGAGATGGACCGGACCCCTGAGGGTAATGTCTTGGGTCAGGGCAGCGGCAGGTGGAGGGTTGCCAAGCACTCCCCAGAGCGCAGGGAGCTTGTAAATGGGACCAGGGCAGAAGCCCCCAGACTCAGGAATCCAACTGAGTGGGCAGGGGCTGCATGGCTACTGATCAAGAGGCCAAAAGGAGGATCCTGGCCCCGGAGCTGTTCCAGTGTCAGCACTGCCTGCGCCTCCAGGAGGATCGGAGGAGGACCCTGACCTGCAGCAGGCAGCCTGGACTGAGTGCCCCTGCCATCCTCCTTTCCTGGGTGGCAGCCTGGCTGCCCCTCAGGTGGGACTTTTCTCCTTGTAGGTCTGTTCACGTCACTTTCTCCATCGCAGTCCTGGGCTGGCTATGAGAGGAGGAGGGGTTGGCGGGGGGGTCGTTCAGGGGCCAATAAACTGACGTGACTCCCCCTAGCCTAGCCTGTGTGCATGCCACCTGAGCTCACTGCACCTGCTCAGGCCCCATCTCCTGCCCAGCTGGCCCATTCACTCGCTCAGCCTTAGGGATACAGCAGGAAAGACGCCCTCGATGAGTTGGCAAGGTATTTGGTAGCGTGAGCTTGGAAGTCCAGATCAGCTGTGTCACTTTTGAGTTTGTGGTCTAGGGCAAGTAGACTCAGTCTCCTCACCTGTGAAAGGGGAATAATCAGGAGGATTCAGAGCACAGGTACTCATTTTGAGGAAAGGACTGTTTAGAGCCTTTTCGGGAGAAAACCCTAGCCCGGGGTCTGATCCCATCTGCAGAACCTTGTTCGTTCATTTCCCCAGGGGTCCGGGGGTCTGGGGGCTGTGCGAGCCAGAGCAGGGCTGCCTGACCAGCTGTGGCAGAGTCTAGGAAAGCTTCCCAGGGCTGCAGCACCAGCCCTGCCAGTGGAGAGGCAGCTGTCTCCAAGGCCGAGTCACTGGAGTCACACCCAGGCTGGAAACGCACTGCCCATTGGGAAAGGGGTCCGACCCAGCCCGGAGCAGTAGGTGATGTGTGCCCCTGGGCCTCATCTTCACTCTTTAAGCTTCACTGCAGTCTTGTCAGTGGCTTGCTGAGGTCACACAGCAATAGGGGGGTGGGGGTGGGGACTAATGAATACAAACCCAAGCCCCTGTTGCCTCCTGCTCCCCCACTCGCCTCCTGGTGTAGAAGGCCAGGGGAAAGCCAAAAGAGCTCTCATTCCACCCATGCCTGTGGAGCCAACTGCGGGCCCGCCCAAGGCCCGCAGCAGGGCGGAGGGGGCCGGGATGAGATCCGGGAGGCCTCTGGAGGGAGTGACTCTGAAAGAGGAATCTGATGCTGCTCTGGGGAGAAAGTGGGGGCGGGGGCAGAGCTGGAGCCCTTGGAAACAGGTGCTGAGGGGGTGACAATCTGCTACAGTGTCCCAGTGTGACCAGCAGAGGGCAGGCAGAGCCTGGAGAGTCCCGTCTTGGTCCTTAACCACTGGGCCTCCAAAAGGGGGAAGGAGGGGCTTTGAATCCTGCCTCAGGCCCAGGCAGGTACCTCGCCCGGAGCACCCCATGTCAAGGCTTTGATCGCGTAGAGTCAGACTTCCAAGGGGCTGGACCTGGCTGACAGCGTCGCTTTGTGTCTTTTACCCTTAGCAGTGAGTGCTTTCCAATGGGATAGCATACCCCCCTCATTCCTTCCTTGAGGTCGAACACGGTCACCAAAAGGCACTATAGTGGTGGTTAAAGGCTCCAGCTTGAACAGGCTTATGTTCAAGTCTATTTGCCAGGCTCAGCCTCAGTGTCTTCCCCTGTAAATGGAGATCTAGGGTAACTGCGAACTAGCGAACAAGCGCTGTGCCTGGAGCTCTCTCAACATGCGGCCTGATGTCCGCTCAGTACAAAGCAGTTACAAGATTTTATTTTATTTTTTTTTTAAAGATTTTATTTATTTATTTGATAGAGAGAGATCACAGGTAGGCAGAGAGGCAGGCAGAGAGAGAGGAGGAAGCAGGCTCCCTGCCGAGCAGAGAGCCCGATGTGGGCCTCGATCCCAGGACCCTGAGATCATGACCTGAGCCGAAGGCAGAGGCTTTAACCCTCTGAGCCACCCAGGCGCCCCAGTTACAAGATTTTAAAAAGATCTACATTCAGGTGTTAAGACCCCAGACGAGGCCTGAGTTGACCACTTCCACAACGCTCCCCCCACCCGCCTTGAAGGGCCTTGGGAGCTCTCCCATCTGCCTCCGATCATCCTCGACCACGGCTGTGAGTCATCACGCACACGCAGCAGATTCTCAGTATGTGTTTGTGAACGGCAGCTACTGCTTATTGGGCGATTCCTGACTTTATATGGTGTTTCACGGTTTACAAAGTACTGTGTAAGTTCATCTATGGAGCAGATTCTAAAGCCTCCACAGGATGGGAGGGGGGCGGACGATGCACGGTGAGCAAGACAGACCTGGGAGCCAACTGGGGACAGGGGAGAGGGGGCTAGCGAGTAAAGAGGGAGAGGGTATGTGCTTAGCTGTACCTATTAACCCAGCGCCCGGTGAGGCAGGCAGCCCTGTTTCCTGGTCAGAGAGGTTTTCCAAGGACGAGTTATCCAAAATTGGCGGGAGAAGAGTGTCCCAGACAAGAGTAGCAGGAAAACGTTAAGGCCTGGAAGTCCACGGCGAGCAGGGCAGATCCCAGCAAGCAGTGAGGCTGCAGGGGAGTGCGGGTCAGGGGTGGAGCAGAGCTGAAGCAAGATAAGAAAAATGAGCCCTTTGTGGGCACTTGGACTTGCACGCTTCCAGAGACCCAGGGCTAGGCTACGAGGTCCCTGCCTTGGGTCAGACCCACTTCCTTAGACTTACTAATGGCCACCGCGGATGGAGCCCCTCCTCTGTGGCAGGCGCTTTGCAACGTGCTCTGTGTGTGTTGGTTCATTAAATCCATACCACAAAGCAGCTATTTTCGTCCCCATTCCACAGAAGAGGAATCTGAGGCTCAGGGAGGCAAAGTCTCTCCCAAGACCACAGAGCCCGTGAATGGCAGAGCTGGGCTGCAAACCCCCTTCCCCGAACCTCAGTATTCCCATCCGCCACAGCGCCAGGGGGAGGCTGCAAGGAGCCCGCCTCGAGCATCCCCGGAGGTCCTGCGCCCTCAGGACAGGCAAGTGGCCGACCAGGCCAGTGCTTGGCGTATCACTTTCAATCCCTGGGAAGAAGGTTAAATACCTCCGCGGGGCCCATTGAGGCGGTGGCAGTAAGGGAGGGGGTGACCAAGTGACTTTCAAAGGGGCCTGAATGCGTGGCCGGCCCCTCCCCGCCAAGGAGGGGGCCCTGCTTCCTCCCAGCCTAATGATATTCTGGACTCAGCCCTCGTCTTTGGCGGCAGTTTAACCCGAGCCGGGGCGGATTTCTTTCTCACTGATCTCAGCTTGACACCCAATTAGCACAAGAATGGGAGGAGGAAGCCTGCGAGAGGCGCCTCCCAGCCTCCCGGGGCGCACGAGGGGAGCAGGCGGGAAGACAAAGGGCAGCGGGCAGGGGGGCACCCGCGCCCTCGCCTCCCCCCGCAGACCCCGCCATTGTCTCCCTAGTTGCTTCTGAGGGGCTAGAGGCTGACGCCCGGGCTGACCCGCCTGCTGGAGGGGGACTGGGGATGGGGCCCAAGCCCCTCTTCTGCGTAGATCCCAGGGGAAGGCATTTGGGTGATCTGGACCCAACGGGAGGCCGTCAGGGTCAGTGATGCTGAAGGCGCTACAACCTGGGGTTGAGGCCTGACGCTTAGGGGCCATGGGCAAACCCCTGGATGTGAGCCTCAATTTTCTCATTTGGAAAATGGGGATGAGAGTAGGCCCTGTGAGCAATCAGGCTATGCATGTATAGTACCTGGCAGGTGTCAGGTGGGCATTCAATAAAGACTCTGAATGAATATGTTAAACTAATATTGTTACTAATTAAGAGGTTGAGTGGGGTAGGCTTGCCGTCAGGAGAAGGAAGGACTTTTTTTAACTTTTACTTATTGGAGAGAGAGTGGGAAAGAGAGAGAGAGAGAGAAGGAGGGAGCACGAGCCAGGTGAGGGGGAGAGGGAGAGGGAGAAGCAGACTCCCTGCTGAGCAGGAAACACGGAGCTTGATCCAGGGACTTCAGGATCACGACCTTGAGTGGAAGGCAGACGATCCACCGACTGAGCCACCCAGGCACCCCCAGAATGGGCTGATTTACCCAGGAGGGAGCTCCCACCTCTGGGACGATGCAAGAAGACAGGGGAATACCTGTCGAGATGTGGGAAGATGCCCCCTTCCTAGGAGCCCTCTCCCTCCAACCATTCCTTTGGATTTGGGCTAAGGTGTGACTTCCGGGAAGTGTTCCCTGATCCCAATGCTGGATTAGGCACTCCTCCAGTTCCCCCAGAGCCCCATATTACCCCTTTAGAACACTGATCACACCGCGTGGTCCATTTTTACATCTGGGTCTTCTAGAACAGCCCCAGAAGGGCAAGGACCTGTTGGTTTTGTTCACTGTTGTGTTCCCAGCACCAGGGAACTGGCGGTTAAAAGGTACTCAGTGAATGTTTGTCAGATGGCTGGTGCCCTTCAAATGCTCCCTAGCTCTTGTGTTCCAGCCCCAGGAGGGGACAATTCCCAGGGTGAGAGGCTACTCAATGCACAGAGGTGAGCTGAGATTGGAGGCTCAAGGGCTCTGAACACCTTCTAGGAAGGCCCTTATCTTGTTGGCGAAGAGAAGCCTGTGAATGACTTTGAGCAGGGAGTGATACATGTTCACTTGTTCATTCACTCACTCACTCACTCATTCAGCGTGCACTTACCAAACCCCTACAATTACAAAGCTCCTTACCACAAGCCAAGGATCAAAGATCAATCAGGCAAGTTTTCTGCCCTACGGGAGCTGAGTCTAGTGCAAGAATCTTAGAATATTTTTGCTGAAAGGACCTAAGATCATTTGGTCCCCAACCTTCTTTAAAGATTGGGGAAACTGAGTTCCTGAGAGAGAAAGTGACCAACCCGCACAGCATGGTACACGTGGGGCCCTTCGATTTACCGCAGGATTCCTTTGTGACCTTTGAGGACCAGGGCTGTGTCTCATGTGTCTTCGCTTTGCCAGTGCCCTGGAACAGTGCCTCATACATTGAAATGGCTCGGGGCTCTCCACAGAGTCGAACTGTACAATGAAGCCAAGGCCAGAGTGGGGGAGGTGGGAGGCAGGAGGCAGAGAAGCAGGTACAGGTGCCGTGTGATGGTGGAAGATTCGGGGAGTTGCAAAATCAGCTTAGATGGGATATGAATCCAAATTAGCGATTTGAATATGGGAGAGAATTTAGAACAATGTCCAAAGTTTCTTGCTTGAGTGTTTCAGCGGGTGGCAGTGGTATCCTTGAAATGGGGAACACAGGGGAGGGCCTGTTTTAGGGAAAGAGGCACTGTGCCAAGAACTCAGTTAGTCCTCACTACAACCCTATGAATTAGGTACTCTTGTTATCCCCATTTTACAGATGAGGAAACTGAGGCACAAACATGTAAGTTAAACAGAAGTGGTGGGACCTGGATATAAAGCTGGCAGATGAACTCCTAGCTTTTTTTTTTTTTTTAAGATTTTACTTAATTTTTTTAGAGAGAGAAAGAATGAGTGGGGGGAGGGGCAGAGGGAGGCGAGTCTAAAGCCAACTCCTTGCTGAGCAGAGCCTGACCCAGGATTCAATCTCACAACCCCGAGATCATGGCCCATGCCAAAAAATCAAGAGCCTAACCGACTGCACCAGGCAGGCGCCCTAAACTCCTTGCCCGTAACCATGACTATCATTCCACCACTGACCATCAGGCTACCCCACCGCAAGCTACCAATGCTGAGTTCAATTTGGAAGTGGGGTTGAGACACCCCGGGACATCTACCTTACTCCAATTCTCCCCTGGGCTTTTGTAACAGGCTCTAGTGGTCTCTTATCTTCCTCGTTCCCCTTCAAACCATTCATACTGCAGCAAGTAAGCATACTTTACTTTTTTTTTCCTCAGATTTCTTTATTAGAGAGAGAGAGAGAGAGAGAGAGAGACTGCACTCGAGTGGGGGGAGGGGCAGAGGGATGGGGAGAGAGAGAATGAAGGAGAGACCTCCCGAGCTCAGAGCCCTACTCGGGGTTGGATCTCAGGATCCTGAGATAATGATCTAAGCTGACATTAAGTCGGGACGCTCAACCGACTGAGCCACCCAGGTGCCCCAGATAAGGATATATTAAAACACAGTTCAAATGTCACCCCCTCCCCAAACCTTTCCGAGACCTCCCACTGCTCTTAGAATAGAGACTGGAATTCTTACCTGGCTCCCAAGGTATGATTTAGCCCCTGCCCCCTTTCTAGCCTCATCTCTTGCCAGGCCTTCTGCTCCCCAACTTCCACCTCCCCTTCTTGGGGTGCTCCGGCATGGTCTCCCACCCAGAGCCTTTGCATCTTCTGCTCTCCTCACTGGAATGCTCCCAGAGGTTTCTCTCCCCCTCACATCCGCCTACTTTACTCAGGATTTAGAGCTCAGGTCAGGTCCAGCCCGGTGTGTTTTCTTTTTGAAGTTCCTGTAACTTCAGGGCGCCTGGGTGGCTCAGTGGGTTAATGCCTCTGCTTTCGGCTCAGGTCATGATCTCAGGGTCCTGGGATCGAGGCCCGCATCGGGCTCCCTGCTCAGTGGGGAGCCTGCTTCCCCCCCGCCTCTCTCTGCCTGCCTCTCTGCCTCCTTGTGATCTCTCTCCCTCTGTGAAATAAATAAATAAAATCTTTAAAAAAAAAAAAAAGTTCCTATAACTTCAGATCACTTCCTTCAGTTTGAGATTTTATATTTATTAGCAAGACTGGGTCGTTTATTTGATTACAGCTAGCTTCCCCCACTAGCCTGTGAAGGCCCTAAAGGCCGGAACCTTGCCCGTCCCGTTCACCTACAGCACTCACCAAGATGCCTGGTACATGGAGGACGTGCCAGAAATATCTGTTGAATGAGTAAAACCCAAATCGATAGCCCAAGGGGCGGATGGATAGCGACTCAATAGCTCAGGAGAGATTGCTGGGCTGGAAATAAAGATTTGCAGTCACTTACAATTCAAGTCAAGTCAAGACGAACGGACGGTCTCAACCAAGCGCTGTGCGGACTTAAGAGATTTGTAACTTTTGAAAGATCAACGGTAACGTGGCTCACAGGTACTGTGCAAAGATGCCGGGGCTCCCGCCTCGCTGTGGCTCGCACAGCCGCTGCCCACCCAGCCCTCTGAACCCCGTCACAAAAAAGCAGGGGGAGACCAAGGCAGGAGCCGCCACCAGCGCCGTGACCTACCCTCCCTCGCTCCCCGCTCCCGGCCTTCCTTCAATAGCCGCGGAGGATGGCTCCCTGGGGGCCGCCTCTTCCGTCCGCGGCGACCGGAAGTGGGGCGGGAGCGCCGGAAGTTGAAGGGAATTTCCTGTGAGTTCGGCTTCCTCAACATGGCAGCGCCCTTGTCAGTGGAGGTGGAGTTCGGGTGAGTCGCAGAGCTGGGGCACCGTGGGGATGGATTGAAGTCGTCGGGCCGGAACTCCCCTCCCTCTGCTTTGGGCCCCGTCACGACCGAATCGCCGAGGCTCCCGGCGCCTTCCCAGAGCTACGCCACCCGCCTCGGAGAGTCTGAGAGGCTCGGTCTCCCTTGGCGACGGGGCCGTATGTCCGGGAATAGAGGCGCAAGCCCAGGCGTGGAGGTGCCCTCTGGGCACTCCTCAGTGCCCTGTGCCCTGCCGGACCCAGAAGGCGTGCCGGTTAGCTGGCGCCCTCCTTGCCTTCCTTGCTAATCCCGTTTTGGACCAGGCCCGTGTGTCTAGCATCTGAGCTCCTAGAACCGAGAAGGACCACCCTTCGCCCCCATATTTCTTCCTTAGGGCAGGAGTTCTCGCTTACACGGTTTCTAGAGCCTGTTTCTCTTGGGTTATGTAGCCAAGACGGGACTCCTTCTCTTTCTCAAGATTTGGGAGTGTTAAACAGACCTGAAGCCCTTTCAGGATCTTCAGTAATCTTGCTGATTGCTTTCTGCAGATCTTGAGTCAGGTGGAGATACGGGGATAAATAAAGAGCACAGTGGAGGAGGCTAAGTTGACAGTACAGCATGCACAAAACGAGAGGAGCAGGATTGGGGCACACACACCAATAGCTGAAGAAACCCAGATCAGGGAGGAAGTCTCCTCAAGCCACCATCTTCTGTCCCTTACAAACAGGTTTGTCATGGGATTTCAGAGCTGAGAGAAACTGCAGAGCTTGGAGAGAAGGCAAAGAAACAGAGACCCAACAGATGGGTGGTAGAATTTCGAGTCACATGGGAAAAGCCGGGACTAGATTTGCGTGTGTGTGTGTGTGTGTGTGTGCGTGTGTGTGTGTGTGTGTGTGAAGATAAACAAGCCAAGGCTTATATGAAAGGGAAAGTCTGAAACGATAATCTAAAACCTCTACCCATAAATGCCTTTCCTTCCACTGGGTGCCCCCATTTTCTTTCATGTTTTCCCTTCCTTGGATAGTCCATTCAGTAGCCATTTATTGAGTGCCTATCATGTGCCAGGCAGTGAGCCAGGCACTGAGGATACAAAGATAAATAGAACTCTGTCCATGTCCTCCAGTGTTCAGTGTTTCTGTCCGTTAGAATAAGGGGGTAGTCTCATGAATGTTAACTGCATTTTAATTGACAATATTGTCTGGCCCCATGGGTCCAATTAAAACGATACTGGTCTGGCCTCCTGACTATTTTGCTTCACTGACCCTTGGCTCAAGCTGTACACCCACCCAACTCCAGGCTCCATAGCTTGGAGGTTCTAGGAGGATCCCTGCTGTTTTGACCTCCCCTGAAAAGGGAGAAGCTGCAGACTGCCAATGTTAAGGTTTATCTGCAGTCAGCTTACCTTTCATTCTGAGTCAGCCATGGTGTTTGTTCATCAGGAATGTGTCTGCCAGGTACTGTGCTGGCAGCAGTGGAGGGTCCTTACTATGAGGAAGATATAGTTCCTGCTTTCCAGAGCTTACGGACTAATTTAATGACCCCTTTTCTAACCTAAACATCTCTAGCTTCAGCCTCCCTCACCCCCAAGAGCAAGAGTGAGCCCCACAACTTTCCTCCCCTGTCTCCCCATCTCCTAACACCTCCTCCACCACCACAGTGTCCCATGAGAATGGCAGCTTCTAAGGAAGCAAGAATGTCTAAGACGTATGCCAAACCCAGTTTCCTTCTCTCTTTGTCTCAGTGCTTGTTTTCGCCTCCGTCTTCTCTTTCATTATCTACATTTCGTAGTGGAATTCCTTCAAACCCCTCCTTGTGAATCTGAGCAGATTTGCAAAGAAACCGCCTTGCCCGTCATTCTCTCCCTTCTGTCCCTCGAATGCCACTCTGGTCCTTGAAGGGTCCAGTTAGGATTTTGCCTCTTTCCCCTGAGCAGTTGTGGTCCTGTGAGTCCCACCAGCTTTGACAGACTCTCTAGAAAACTTCTCACACCTTTCACTCTCTTGTCAAGAACCAGTTCTGCCATCCTTTGTCTTGCTTCCTGAACTACCCCGAGCAGCAAATTTTCTCAGATCACACAAGATTCAAAGTATGCAGTAGAGATGTGTTATGTGTCCCTGTGGTCCAGATGTGAGATTCCCTCTCCCTTTTCCTTCTTCCTGAGACTGGTCGGTGTTGGTAAAGGGAGGCAAGGCCATCGAGGTCAAAGAAGAAGGAGAAATAGCCATTTGTATTCATTCGGAAAATATTTCTTGAGTGCCTACTGTGTGTCAGACCCTGTTTTAGGCAGAGCTTGTACTCTAGCAGGTAGAAGAGAAATAAATAAAACAAAAAATACATGAGATGAGCTGATGGAGATAAGCTAGAAACAGTGAGGGCAGGTTGGGGACATCTGTACCAGCCACTGGTACCAACAAACACTCCCATCCGGAATTAGGGGGTGGAGGGAAGATGAAGTAGCTTCAGATGTAACTCCTTAGCTGAGTTTGAACAACAGACCCTGGAGGACATCAGAATGTCTAGTTTTGGTTCTCTTCTGGGACCAAAACGGGCCCCTTGCCCACCTTCCTGAATCTCTCTAGAGCCTGGGCGTTCACCTTCCTCCCCTCCAGATGTGCTGGCAGTAGAAATGCCAAGCCCTCCCTTGGGGGGCCAGTGAACCCAGTGGTGACAGGTCTCTCTGAGCGAGACTGCTTCTCCCTTTCTCCGCTTGCAGAGGGAAAAACAGCCTTGGCCTCTGAGCCTGGCACCACCAGGTTTGGCCACTCTTGGTTGTTTGCCTGGGTCCCAGTGCCTCCAGTTCCCACCCCTCTTCTCTGACCCCCAACTCCTGAGCCCCTTGCCTGTCACCCTCCCCCACCCCAGCTGCTGCATGTGCCAGCCCCTACCCAGGAGAGAACGAGGCTCTTGGAAGGGGATAAATGGAGGCTCTGTGCAGGCTTGCAGCTGAAATGGCCCTGCGCGCGGCCACAGATGGGCCTCCTCTCCCCCTCCACATTTCTGCATCAACAAAGCGTGACCTTGTTTGGATGACAGTCGCCCCATGTTTCCCCCATGACAATGCTTGCCTTGCCTTTGCCTCCCAGTAGACTGTCTCAGGACATCTCTGTTCTCTGAAATTGGGAAAGGGTGGTGGGGTGGGAAGCGTCACATCCATCACAAGTCTGTTAAGGCCTTCTCAGTTAAGATCCACGTGAAGTCTGAGATGGGAATCAAGAGACCCAGAGGAAGAAGCACTATGGGGCATTGAAAGAGCCCTGGTGTCCGCATCATAAGCCCCAGATTCTGGACTTGTCTCCAAGCATCTCTGCTGTCCCAACTTCCCCTTGGCCTGGTGCTGGCACACAGAAGTGAACCACGATCTGCCTTCAAGGGGCTTTCTGACCTTCGGGGAGTCTTGTTTTCTTTCTGCCAAGGTTGCTGGGGCTGAGCAGAAACCACTTGGAATTTAGATCTTACTTCAGCCACTGCCTCTGTGACCTTGGACAAGTCACTTAACCTCTCCGGGCCTCAGTCTGCTTCTCCATTGAATGGAACTAATAATGTTTGTCTCTTTTCCTCCTTACCTGGGATGCCCTGTGGATGAAATGAGACGAAGAGTGTTCTAGTAAATGGCAAAGCTATTGCTAAGCCCAGTGGAGTCTCAGCCTGCAGCACTGTGGTATGCCCACCAGGCCAGCAGGGAGTGGCACAAGCAGAGGCATTTTAGACCCTCCCCTGGCCAGAGGAAGCCCCTCACTACACAGGGTCTCCATCGTGTCTGATGGGGGCTTCTTAACACTTGTGTAGAGGGAAAGAGATTGAGGCTTGGGAACACGAAGTCACGTGCCCGCGGTCTGGGCATCAGGTGGAGATGGAGCGCTGTCTCCATCTCGGGGCAACGGCTCCAAAGCTTGTGCCCCACACCCATATGCTAAGCTGCCTCTCGAGAAAGCAGAGGAGTAAAAATGAGACTCTGCAAATCTGGGTGCCTGATCATCGGTAGAAGTTATTTACATCCCACTTTACCACATCGGGAAGTCACGTTTGTTAATCAGTCACGTACTGGTGTCGAGCTGTCCTTGCACCTTGGTCTGTGCGTCCCTTGGGCTTCTAACGTCAGCCCCCTCCCTCCTCAGCTCTCAGTCTCAGCTAGGTTTTTGCACGGGCTCACCTGGCTGTCTTTCTCTGGCCCTCCTTTGCAGAGGCGGTGCGGAACTCCTTTTCGACGGTGTAAAGAAACATCAGGTCACCTTACCTGGACGGGAAGAGCCCTGTGAGTACGCGCTTCCCAAGTCCTGCTCTGGGGGCCGCTGAGCGGAGTCTAAGGGGTCACTCAGCCCTGTTCAAGAGGGAATGGGTAGGATTTCCCTGGCCGGTGGCAGGGGAATAAGGAAGAGACAGCACCAGAGTACCCTTCCCCCATGCTCTCTGGGATGAGCCAGCTTTGCAGGAGGGAGGTAGCGTAGCTTAGTCCTGACAGATGGGGGTTCTGTATTCAAACAGACTGGACTTGGGGTCTCCTTAAAACCTCAGGCCCGGGGCCTCACCTCTCTGAGCTTCAGTGTTCCTACCTACGTGGTAGGACGGAAGTCCTTATGCACTAAAAGCTGTAGCGTGTCTCCGTTGTTACCCGATGGCAGCAGAGCAGTGTCCTCGTGACGGGGGTCACCTTCATCAAGAATGGAACAGTGTGGGGCGCCTGGGTGGCTCAGTGGGTTAAAGCCTCTGCCTTCGGCTCAGGTCATGATCCCAGGGTCCTGGGATCGAGGCCCGCATCAGACTCTCTGCTCCGCAGGGAGCCTGCTTCCTCCTCTCTCCTCTCTCTCTGCCTGCCTCTCTGCCTACTTGTAATCTCTCTCTCTGTGTCAAGTAAATAAATAAAATCTTTAAAAAAAAAAAGAATGGAACAGTGTGGATGGGCTCACATGGTGAGAGGATTTAGATGAGGCAGAAAGTATCCAGCCAGAGAGGATGGGGAAGTCGACTAAGGGAGACAGTGGGTTTTTTTCATTTGACCATCCAAGCGCTTGTTCATTTTCCTTTAACAAGTATATACTGAGCACCTCCTGTGTGACAAACCACGTACCAGGCACGGGGGAGTCATGCAGATATGAGCCAGTTCCTGTCTTCACGCTGGGGGTTGGGCTCTGAAGAGGTAGCTTGCAAGAGTCCAGCCGGGTAGATATCCGTGAAGCCTAGGAGCAGGGGCCTGGGCATTGCAACCCCACAGGTGCCCTGCGGCCCTGGCAGTGGGTCCTCGCAAGAGCAGTATGCTCGGGAATGGGAGCCCATTTCCGCCTTGGGCTGAGATACTTCTGGGCGTGGGGACGGGAAATCAGTCCTGTGAGGAGGCAGGGGGATGGGGTTCGTGGAAGCGGGCGGTCGAGAAATGGCCGTAAGGTCTGACGGGGTTCTTCTGGAACGGGACACCCATCTGCCAGGAACCAAACAGTTGCCCAGCTTCACTGCCTGCCAAGGCTGTCTGTGACCCTCCCTTGGGTTTGGGGAGCAGTGGCACAGGGTGGGTCTGTGTGCCGCATTCCCAACCTGGCGGACATTCGCCTAAGCACAGGACGCTGCCGTCCTTGAACTGAGAGTGGGCGTGAGACTGGGGTGAAACGTCAGGACGGGGGGGACAGTGTGCATCCCCAGTGGGGGAAGACCCGGGAGGATAAAGGTGACTGTTTCTTCGTTTGACAGATGGCCCCACAGCCTGGGGAGGGAACAAGGGACTCTCAGAAGAAGCCTCTCAAAGATCCAGCCGTAAAGACCTGGCTGGGAAGTTAGTGAAGTCTCATGAGTTGTGATTCATTTCCCCTGTGTTTGCGTGGCACGGACGTCCCCAGGGTTAGTGATTCTGCCCCCATCATTTGTCTGCTGGCTGAATGGTTGCCACGGGCCAGAGCTGGAAGAAGTACTCACTCTAAGGTTGTGGTTGCCCAATCTTCTTCTGATGCCTCCTTTGTATCAGACATAGTACTAGTTGCTGGGTGTGCGATGGTGAGCAGAACAGATGTGGGTCTTGCCCTACATGGAATGCACTGGAAGTGGAGGCAGGCAGCAAACCAGGAAACACCGAATGTGGTGGGCATTGGCGTGAGGAAAGCAAATAGGTGCTTTGAAGGAGAACACGTGGTGAGGGAAGGCCTCGAAAGGAGTGACTTTCAGGTGAAGGCCTGAAGGGTAAAAAGTAGCCGGCCTAGTAAGGTGGGAGGGAGAGCAGAGGTGCAGGGGGCCCGGCCCAGGCAGAGGAGATGGCTCTTGTGAGGGCCTCTTGGTCAGAGGCCTCAGGGTGGTCCAGGAACTAAAGAAAGGCCAGTGTGATGAGGACCACAGGTGAGTTGGGCGTGGTAGATACAACCCCAGTTGGTTGTGCAAATAATTGTCACAGATTCTTAGGTGGTAGCTGCCATTATTGTTCCCATTTTAAAAACTGGAAACCCCAACTCAGAGATGTCAAGGGTCATCTTAGTCCACACCATACAGTGGTGTGGTATTTCAATGGCAGAGCTGGGATTTAGAACCAGATTTCAGGGTCTCCAAAGTCCTTGCATGGTGCCACGAACTCCCTGAGTCCCAGGACATCTCAAGCCTGCAGTGTGTTTTCTGCTTTGTACACTTTTCATTCATTCGTTCGTTTACTCATTCATTCATTCATGCCTTCAACAGCTACTTACTTTAATTTTTGTAATGACCCTAATAGATATTATATATGATCGAGGAAACCAAACCTCAGAAAGAGAGAGAAAGAGAGAGAACTGTCCAGAGTTATCTAAGTAGGGAGGCGGGGCGAGGACCCAGGTAGTTTGATCTCGTCCGTTCACTGCTTAGCAGGTAGGTGGGGCCTCCCCTCATCTCTGGGATGGCAGAAAACCAAGCAAGGGAGAGAAGCTGAAATGGCCCCTTGACTTAGTCTTTGGGCCCTTGGCTGTGGCTCTCCACCCCTGGTCCCCATGTTTGCCCTGCTGTGCCCAGAGGCGTAGGTCACAGCGCAGCCGCAGAGCCGGCTGGCAGCTGCCAGGCATCACCCTGGCACACAGGAGCCCAGCGGGTGCCGCCGGCAGAGTCTCACTCTTCCCCCCGGCCTGTGCCCAGCTCTGTCGCCTGGCAGCCTTCCCAGCCCAGGGGCTGCCACTTGGCCAAGCAGGTCCTGAAGACTCGAGCAGAGAAAATAGCAACCATAAGATTATGGATTGCGACAAGTCTCACAAACAAGGGGACTCCAGGGCCCTGGGTCCCGGGCCAGGGGAGAGCTTCTCACCCAGCCAACTTGGGAAAAGAGGATGGGCAAGGCCGAAGAGGGCGAGCCTGCACGAGGAGCCCTGGCAGTGCACGTTTGCAGATCACTTCCTTCTCCCGGTCTCTTTTTTCCCATCTGTGAAACGGGAGCTTGGGCCAGAGTTAGTCTTTTTTGAGCTGGTTACCCGTTGGACAGCCACAGTTTGGAAGAGTTGCGTCCAGATCGGAGCACACAGTTCTGGACTTCAGGATGTGTTGTTGGTGAGGAGCACGCTTACCGAGGGGGATGTCCTAACAGCCATCTATCTCCGAGGACCAGGCCATCTCCGTGATTGGCAGGGGTTGGTAGGCGCCATCACTTTCGGACATTGTGGCCCCTGGGGGCTGGCTTTTAGGCATCAAGGGTCTCTTCAGTGCAAAGCCCCCAGCCCATAGTGGGTCAGTGGCCTGGAGCAAACCCAAAATGGCAGGGGAGACAGACTGGCCCTGTGTGGGCCTTACCTGCTCTGGTCCCCAGGAGGAGACACGAGGCCTCACCTTTCCCTGCCCTTCTCCCTTTGCCCTGCCTTTGTATTACAGGGTGGCTGGCCAGGGAGCTGGAGGGAGCTCCCGGCGCTTTAAACTGCTTAGCATGCATTTCACAGCCTCTCTGGGGCCAGCTGTTCCTTTCTCTGCTCTGGGGCCTGTTTGCTGATCCCCTCCCCACCGCCCTCCTCTCCCCCAACCCCTCCCAGTCCCTGTGCAAAATTGCTTTTGAAAAGATCCACTTTCTGCTTAATTAAACAATGAGGAGCGTCCCCTGCACATCTGTAAACCTCCTTCTGAGGCCAGTTTAGCCCACAAACTGCTCCATTCTTACCCCCATTCACTTGTAAATGGACCCTCTGATGTTCCCTCTACCCTCTCTTCTCCTTTACTCCCCCCATCCCTGCTCTTTCTTCTCCTTTTTCAACTAAGGCCTGGGGTGGGCTCCCAGAAGAGCCTGGAGCCTGGTGGACTTGGTGGGAACTGGAGCGGTTTAACCTCATGGAGGAGAAGACTTAGGGGATCCAGCTCTCCCAGATCTGAGTGGCATGGGGAAGAGGGGCCACTTTTGTTGGTGTGGTTCCCATGGACCAACAAGGCTCCTCGGGGGGGAGCGTCAGGAAGACAGATTTCTGGGTAGGAGAAAAGTTCTCCTTGGAGCTGGTCAGAGAGAGGCTGGGCATGGGTCTCTTGCATTTGGGGTTCATTATCAGATAAGACCTTTCAGCCCAGGAAGCTAGCATGAACACCCGTGGAGGGGCCCGGCCACAGTGGATGGCCAGCGTCCCCAGACAGGGGCAGGCCGCTAGAGCGAGCGATCCTGGAGGGAGCTTTCATAGGTGCTCCCTAAGGGTGATGTGCAAGGTGCCCCTTTGCCGGCAGCCGGCAGCAGAGGGTCTGGCGGCCGAGAGGATAAGGAGCCCTGAGTCACTGTGGGCAAGTGGACATTGTCCTGTGTGTTGGACACTCCACAGGGCCTGCTGCTACCTTATGCCTGAACCCTCACGGCAGTGGTCTGAGGTTTGGATTGCTGTCCCCATTTGTCAGAGGCTGACACTGAGACTGAAAGGCGGGGTGACTTCCTGCCCAGGGCTTCTAGCTGCAGCCCAGTGTCTCCTGGCTCCAGAATCCCAGCTCTTGACCACCCCGCCACAGAGCAGTGGCTCCCCCTCCTGCTCTTCCCCCAGTGCACGGGCCAGGCTTCCTCACCGGAGACCTCGTATCGGGTGCTCATCCAGCACCTGCGTTCTGGCCTCAGAATGGGATTCCTTTGACCTGGGTTGTCACAGGAGCATGTGAGGGCTCTGCACATCTAAAATGGAGTGAAGCGGACTCATGGCTGGCTCAGTCAGCAGAGCATCGGACTCTTGATCTTAGGGATGTGAGTTTAAGCCCCGTGTTGGACATAGAGGTTACTTGAAAAAATAAATCAATAAAATGATTTTTATAAATAATCAAATAAAACGGAGGGAAGGCCAGTGTCTGGGGCCCCCTCACCATTCCTAATCCCCCATTTCTTCATTGCCTTTCCTGCTTCTGAGGGCAAGGTCATGGGTCCTGAGGAAAGCCCCAGCTGGTCCCAGCGCTATCCAATGAGTGTTGGACTGAACCCCACCTGCCAGGCTGTCCAGGTAGAATCCCCAGGGGGCCAGGGGCCTGCGCAGAGCCTGCAGAAGCTCAGGACATTGGGAGAGGGCAAAGGGTACAGGTTTCTCTTCTGAATCACAGAACGATTATGGCACGGAGGTGCCCAGAGCCTCATGTGGATCGTCTTACTCGGTCCTCACGATACCCTTGTTAGTGGCGTTCCTACCCACTTCCCAGAGAAGGAAGCTGAGGCTCAGAGAACCCCACAGCCAAGGTCACAGGACCAGGAAGTAATGGCTCAAAGCCAGAACCAGGACTGTCTCTGTTCTCAACCTCTCCTCCACGCTCTGCAGTTGTTGCCCACATGTCAGTGAACATCTCGGGCAGGTTCTGTGTGTGAGACTCAGTGCCGTGTGCTGGGGGCCCGCGCCGGGGCCTTGGGACACACTGCAGTTCATAACGGTCATGCGGTGCATTTGAGCTGGATCTTGATACTGCGTGTCACCAGAGGAACGTGGAGCACCGGCCCAGACATTGTGGGTTCTGTACCCACAGAGCACACTTGGGGTTCACGAGGAAGGAGAGGCCTCTTCCAGAGCAGAACTGTCTCAAGATGCCTGCATGCCCTTCATGGGCCGGCCCCTGGCGACTGCTCTGGCCTCCTCTCATGCTGATCTTGTCTTCTCTGTTCTATTACCTTGAACCTGCCAATTCCATCTTGCCTCAGGTCTTCATGTATGTTCCTCCTTCTGCCTGGGGTGCTTCTCCATCCTGCCCTACTCATCCTTCAGGCCTCAGCATCAACCCGAACATCTCAGAAAAGTGTTCCTGCCCCCGCACTAAGGAGATAGCATTTATGACAACCAACTCAATCAGTGGTGGCCGTCTCCCCTGCTGGCCTGTTAACTCCAGTGGACCCTGTGTCCACTGTCTTCCTCGCACCTGGCACATAGTAGTTGCTCAATAAATATTTATCTTGGAACGAATGCATGGGATCCCAGGAGAGAAACCACCCTCAGTGGAAGTGGGAAGGCAGGAGGACCTAGAGGGGGAAGGTGAGATTCCCCAGAGCCACCAGTCCCTGACTCTGCTTAACCCTTCCTCCTCCCCTGGGCGCCTTTGGAAGCCGACCATCTGGCTTGGAGGCTATTTGCATATTGTCTGGGCCTCAGCAAGCCTAGCAAGATGTCCCTGGGGGTGTGTTTCAGGCCAGGCCGAGTGGCCCTTGCAAGGCCTCCCTGCGAAGGGAGCAGCGAGTAGCGAGTTCCACTTCTCCCCACCCCCAAATCCAGGCATGGGGGAACAATACAGCGACCTCACCATGGAAACAGGCTATCAAGAATGTGGGCAGGCCTGGGGGGGGCACAGAGGAGGGAGGGAGTGACCTCAGCAAAGAGGAGCATCATGATAAATGAGCCCATACCGACAGCACACTCACCCCCCAGTCCACCCCTCTGGGACTCCATGATGGTGCCATCACTCGGATGACCCCGACATGACCACTAGCCCTCCTCCCTTCCCCCAGCCTATCCAGAGGGGAGCAGAAGCCCCCTCCTTTTGGAGGGAGTCCGGGCCCTTCATCCAACTGGGTCCTGGTTCTGTACAGGCCGGCCAGGGCCGTGGAGGTGCAGCCGGTGGCCCTGGGGCCAGGCACTGCCCAGTGCCTCTCGGCTCCTCCACACACCCAGGCGCAACCCTGCCTGCTGCGGCTGGCTGATGGATGTGTCAGACCCCAGTGGCCGTATCGAGCGGCCACAAGATGTATGGGCTGGCGGCCCACCAGACAGTGCCGAGATGGAGGCCGAGGGGGAGCCTCTGAAACCAGGCCTCGGGGAGGAACCCAGCCAGGAGTCCGCATGGACTGCAGCTAGTTGGAGGCGACACTCCGCATCCCCTGCCCGCTCCAGGGACCATGAGGACTCCAATCTGCTTTGTTTAAAAGCAGGAATTACAACCAAAAGGCGGCAGCCTCAGATCTTGGACACTTTGCCCCTGGCCCCGTGCTCTGCTGGCGGACGATCCGGGGAAGTTGGCACGGAGCAGAGTGAGCCGGGCCATCCCGGGTGCAGCCTGCCTGCCTCCCAAGAGGGTGGCACGCAGGTCAGGGAGAATGCCCCAGAACCCTGCCTAAGGCTGGTTCTGTGGCAGAGATGCACCGCCGCTGGGCCAAGACTGGGGCAGAGCGGAGCTTCCTGGCCAAGCAGCCTTTCTTTCCCTGAGCCGCAGGCCGGGGCTGTCGCTCTGCACAGAGAAACCAAGACGCTGCCTGGGCCCTTCTCCAGCCTCGCCCCTGAGCTGTGCTCCCGCGCCGGTCCAGGCCAGCAGACCCGTCTGGGAGACTAAGTCAGGATGGAGGTGGCTAGCCCCAAGCCCCTGCCGGCGTCCCAGGGACCGCTTGTCTCCCGGAGGCCTTTGGTCCTCGAGTGGTCTCGGGGACAGAAGGAACTCCCGCAGCCTCGGGGACAATCTGTCGGAGGAGTGGACGGTCAAGAGCCGTGGGCTTTGAGGAGTTTACGGAGGCAGATGTCAGTGTGCTGTGCTGTGGGCCCCTGTTCCTAGGAAAGGAGAGGGGAGCCGGGCACAGGTGGCTCGGGGCCTCCACGTGGTGTGCACAGAGCTCAGGGGCTGTCCCGGAGCCCCCGAGGGGCCGATCTCCGTGTCCAGGCTGAGCCTCGTGCCTCTTCAGGGTGGCCGTCCCCGGCCGGGGGGGGGGCCCTGGGAAGGTGGGGGTAGCAGGACTGTGATTTGTCAGCGGCTTGGCTGGTGGAGGATCCTTCTCTCCCTCTGCCAGAGGAAATTAACTGATGTTATCGGCTCAGCAATTGTCTTTCTTCCCTCACAAAGGGAAATATATGCAGACCCCTCCGAGAGCAAAGCTGAGTCCGCCCCATCTGGGACTGGCTGGAGAGAGAAGGGTGGAGGGGTCCTTCAGGGCCCTTCAGAAGCCTGTCTGTCTTGAGGCCCCGTCGCCTCCTGAAGCCTTGAGCAGCACCACTTTCTCTGAAGGCCTCTCTGGCAGGATGCTGGTCCCCTAACCCCCTTCCTCACTTTGGAAATCTGCAAGTCCGGGGGCTGTGAGAGCCTGGTCTCAAAGAGGCTCCCTAAAGCCCCATGTTCCCTTCCTTCTGACCCAGGCAAGGCTCCCGGGGCCGGGAATCACTGGGGTTTGACAAGAGTTTGTTCTGTGCCTTCCTCTCTAGGGGACATCCGGAACCTCCTTGTCTGGATCAAGAAGAATTTGCTCAAAGAGCGGCCAGAGTTGTTCATCCAGGGAGACAGCGTGTGAGTCCCTTTCTTCTGTTCCCTGAGGAGGGCAGGCGGGGGCAGGAGGGAAGGAGGTTTGAGCCCCTGTCCTTGGGTTCACCCACAGCCTTCTGGGGGTCCTGTTCTCCCCTTTATCCTCCCTCCGTCTCTGGGCCTCAGCTACTCTCTCCGTACAGGAAGTCCTGAGAAAAAGATGCTGCGCACAGTCCCTTGCATCCCTCAACAGTCTGGGGCTGTGGTTGTCCCGTAGAACTTTCTGTGATGCTGGAAATGCTGTGTATTCTGTGGTGTCCAGTGTAGTAGCTGCTAAGCACATGAGTCTGTTGAGCCCTAGGAATGCAAGTAGTGCCTCATAGATACCGTACTGGGGGGCACAGGTCTAGAATTCCAGGGAATCACTGTGCACATGTGTACACACGCACATGCACATTCGTGCTTACTGGGGTGAGCATACCCCTCTCCCTATCCCAGACCTTCTGGACCTGTCCCAGACCTAACCCATCTTCCTGGGAAAAGAGCCATGCTCCCTGTGCCAGGAAGTCACTCTGCTACAAGAAGACAGCCTGATGTGTTAGGTGGGCGAGGCGTTTGTGGGACCCCGTCATCATCCCCTTGAAGCAGAGGTCACCAGCAGGGGTACGGCTGCCATTCAAGCCCTGGCTCAGGTCACGGTCCCACCCTCACGGAGGCCACCTCCCCTCCGCAAGGACAGTAGTGCTCCTGGGGCTGCTGCCAGCAGGGGCCAGGCAGGTGCCTGTCCAGATGTCCGCCTCCCCTGCCTTACACCAGGCCAGGCTGCTCTCAGACGTGTGGGTGCTTGAGGCCCCAGGCAGCCTTCCCTGATTCCGAGGAGCCAGGATAGCCTCCTGTCCAGGACGGGCCTGCGGGAGACCCCGGAGAGTGAGGGGAGACCCCTGGAAAAACAAGCCGCCGCCAGTGGTTACTGGCATAGACACAGGCCGGGAGGCACCTGACACGCGTCATCCCGGCTCATGCTGGCACAGACCTGGGAGGACGGCTGTGTAATTTGTGCCATTTTCAGATGAGGAAACTGATGCTCAGAGAATCTAAATGAGTTGCCTGAGGTCTGGGAGGTGGTGCTGGAATTTGTACCCATTTTCCATATCCTCTCAAAGGCTACGACTCTCTGACCTGGTTTCCTTTAGACTCAGTGTCCCCTCCAGTTCTGGGTGCTTTTCTTTTTTTTTTTAAAGATTTTATTTATTTATTTGACAGAGAGAGAGAGAGAGAGAGATCACAAGTAGGCAGAGAGGCAGGCAGAGAGAGAGGAGGAAGCAGGCTCCCCGCCGAGCAGAGAGCCCGATGTGGGCCTCGATCCCAGGACCCTGAGATCATGACCTGAGCTGAAGGCAGAGGCTTTAAACCGCTGAGCCACCCAGGCGCCCTCTGGGTGCTTTTCAGTCAAAACCTCGAGAGGACAAGGTCCCACCACAGTGTCCTGCAGCCCAAGCGTCTCAGCCTCTCTCCCCCTGCTGCCGACTGGCTCCTGCCCTCCCCTCCTGCCCTCCCCTCCCTGCTCCTCACACCCTCTCTCCCACAGGCGGCCGGGAATTCTGGTGCTGGTTAATGACGCGGACTGGGAGCTGCTGGTCAGTACCTCAGGAGACGTCCCTCCCCTTGCTGCTGCCCCAGGACAGGCTTGGGTTTTCCCTCAGGCCCGGCGGGGGTGGCTGGCTAGTCCCCTGTCCCACTTGGCCTCCAAACCAGGGCCACTGAAGTCTCCCACCCCAGGGAGGAAGGAACGGGGACCTAGGGGAAGTGGTGCCCTCTCCTCCTTCCGGAAGATTCGCAGGTTAATGTGCAGGGCACCCATTTCTCTGGTAGACTTTCTCCTTCTCTCCCAAGGTGGCCAGGCCCCCTCCTCCCCTCCCAACAGCTGAGGAGAAGCCCTGACAGTCTCCTCCTCTCTCTCCTGGACCAGGGCGAGCTGGACTACCAGCTGCAGGACCGGGACAGCATCCTCTTCATATCCACGCTGCACGGCGGCTGAGGGCCCCGCTCTGTGCCCGGGCTCCCGTGGGGCGGGGGGAAGAGCACAGTCAGACATCCCCTGGGGCCCTGCTTCCAGGTCTCCCTGTCCCCCTTGGCCGCTTTCTTCCCGGCTCTGTCCCCCGAGCTCCCTCCAGGCAGGGAAAAGAGGCCAGGTGCTAAAAATGAGCCTTTCGCAGGCACGTGAGTGGGGGCGGGCGGGCTCAGCCTGCCTCCCTCCCCAGCAGCTGAGGTGGGGGAGGGTGCCCCTCCGGCTTGTCACAACAGGAGGGGGCTCCCTGGCCAGGTGACCCGGCTGCCCTCCACTCCTTGTGTCTCAGTCTAAACACCAAGTGACCACGGACAAGGGACTAGCTCCCTGGCTCTAGTGTCTTCGTGGGGAAGATGAATGGACCAGAATAGCTGATAGGAGGCCCCTCCCTTCTCCAAGATGGGAGGAGTCTCTGCCTCAGTTTCCCCACCTAGACAGCAGAGGGCTCTGGCTGTCCCCCACTGATATCATTATGGAACCCCAGCTGGGGTCCCCTATTCAGTGCTGACTCCCCCCTCCCAGCAGCTGCTCTTCCAACCACACCCCTCCTCCTGCTCCCCCATCCCCAGCCCTTGACCCTGGCTGGCCTTCCCCCCCCACAGGCCACCAGATGGGCTCCTAAGACCCTCCCCCAGCAAAAGGCTGCCTGCAGCTCATTCTGGAGAGGGAGAGGAGCAGGCCAAAGCTTGGACTGGCACATAGAGGCCTGGGGGGGTTCAGAGTGCCTCAGTTTCCTCAACAGCAACTGAATATTTCTAACTGTCTGAAAGCAGGCGTGATCCTTGATGACACGAATGGAGACTTGATCTCCTTTCCCACCTCCCGCAAGAAGCAGGATGGGGGCAGGCAGCACCTGGTAGGCAGGGTGGTTTGCCCCTCCTCCCTCCATCCCTTCTGGAAGTCTTGGGGCCTCAGTGCCTGCAACAGCTGGCCTTGGGCAAATAAAAGACTAGGTTGTTTACTAGCTTCGCCTGGAGTTTCATCCTTAGAAACCAGGGGCACCCACATTCCCCAGCCATGGTCCCTGGTCCAACCTCTCTGCCCTCAGCCTAGGGCTTTCAGAGCTGCCCTTCACCCAAAAAGAGGGCAGGGGTTAAAACCCAGACTCCACAGACTGTCTGGGAGAGAGTGGTCTGATGGGGCCGTCTGGAGAAGGGGATGTCTGGAGAAGGGGATGGCAGAGCCCGTCCGCGCTGACCAGTCTGGGTCCAGGACGCTTCTCTACTTGTCCAAGGCTGGGCTTTGTCCTACCAGCTGCAGCCTGCAGCCCCAGAAACAAGAATGGGGGTGTCATATCAGACTGCTGAACCTCCCTTCCCTGGACCTGGAGAAGAAGCTTCGCTGGGGGGAAACCTCAAAAAAAAAAAAAAAGAAAGAAAGAAAAGAAAAATGAGGGCATTAACATCATCCCACCCCAAACACTGCTTTTCATCCAATGTCAGTAAGTTAAGGTGGAACCTCCCTCCTTCTGTGGAGGTAAAAGTGCCAAATGATTGTCTCAGCAGTGTTGGGGGTGGAGGGGATGTGTGTGCACATCACTCTCAAGGCCTGGAGGACACACGACCCCTGGCTTCTGGGCTTCTCTCCAGCCGTAGGTGGGTAGAGAGCCTCTGGGTATGTGTAGGTGGGGGCTGGCCATGTTGGGGTTATCGGTAGGAGCTGGTCTGAGTGCAAATTCAAGGCCAATGTGGGGTTCGAGTGTTGTCTAGAAAGGCTGTATGACCAGCGGGAACTAGGTGCTGAGGTCAGGGTTTCCGTGTTAGGGAACGGAGCAAGGGATTTGAAATGGCCCCCTACAATCGCACTGATTCCTGTAACCTGGAGGGCCCTCCTTGCCTCCAGTCCCACTGGAGTGGCCCATTGTCCCGCCTGGGATTCCAAGTCCTGGAAACCGGACGTGAGAATTCCTTTCCCGCCTGCACTGGGAAGAGGGAGAGTAGGTTCGGGATATCCCTTCCGCCAGGGCACCCCAATTAATGCTGAGGAGCAGGGCAGGAGGATACGCTGAGAAAACCGCTTTCTCCGCACCATCACTGAAACTGGCCCAAGCCCCGCTCCACAGCATTTTGGGTCACTTTCAGTCCCCAGCAGGACGGGGGTCAGGAACAGGTGACCTGGGCTCAGCCCCAACAATGCCCGGCTGCCTCCCCCCACAACTCCTGAACCCCCACTTTTGAGGAAATAAACGAATAAGTAAACCCCACTATCTCCGAAGATTTGTCTTTAATGAAAAGGATTCGTTTGTCCAAGTTGTTTCCAAAGCCGAGGCGATTGCCCGGCTGGAGCGCATCATTCCCGACGCTTCTCCGACTCCTGACTCCGGCAGCGGCTGGAGGAGGCTCAGCCCATCGGTCCGTCCGGAGGGGCTGGCGGGAGGGGTCGGTTTATTTGGGGGCTCAGGGGTCGGTTTAGGCTTTTTTGTTTGGGGTGTATTGGTGGGGGGCTAGGTTAAAACCAATTCAAAACGAATTAGCGAGCGCTTCCCGCCGGCCTCTTCTTCCGCCCCCGACTTGCTGCGGCTCGGGCCGAGGGCAGGCTCCCCGGACCACATTCGTGCCCCGCCGCGGCGTGCCAGCTTCGTTCCCGGCCGAAATTTGAAAAAGGGAAAAACGACGCGATCGACTGGAGGCCCCCGCCAGCCACGACTGGTCACCCGCAGAGGACGACGACGACGACGACGACGAGGATGAGGATGGCGGCGCTGGTGGCAGGGACCGGCGTCCCTGCTTCGCGCGCCGGGCCGGGGCCGCGATCCTCGCGCTGGGGCCAGCCGGCCGCCTCCCCAGAGGGGTCTCGCCCGCGCCGGGCTCGGTCGCTGCGGCTTCCGCCCCTGTTGCGCCCGGAGCTCAGCCACAGATGTCCAGCCACAATTCTCGGTTGGCCGCAGACTCGTACAAGAATTGCGTTTGGACAATCAGTGGCGAAGCCCCCGAGTTCGGGGCCCCGGTTTCCTGCGTGCGGGGTTCCGCTTGGCTCCTTAAAAGCGCCGGACCAGGAGATCTCCGGAGCGGCGCGTCCGACTACCTCGCAGGCGCTCAGCGGTCGCGGCCCGTCCCCGCGGTAAGGTGGACGAGCAAGCACGCGGGTCCCGACCCTTGCGTGGGGATCCCCATCGCCCCCGGCGTGTGTCTCCTTCGATCGCGGCCCGGAGTCCCTAGAGTAGCCCGCGTTGGGTCTCTGCGCCGCCCTGGGTCGGGGGAATCTCCTCTGTCAGGCCCGGGGGAACCCCAACTCCCCTCTCCCCGCCCCCAGCCTGGGCTGCCCGGGCTCGCCGGGAATCCGGAAGGCAGGGGCCCGAGGCCGGGTCGCGTCTCCGAGCCCGGGGTGCGGGCTGCTGGACTCGCGGGGTCCCCGCCCCCGCCCAGCCCCGCGCACGCACCGCTCCGGCGCTCTCCGCTTCCCTGTGGCTGAGTCGCGGCCGGGGCGCCGGCGGTGGCGGTGGCGGTGGCGG
>LNAC01000009.1:2724420-2742350 GCA_002007465.1 Ailurus styani | reverse complement strand
AATCTCCGCTGTCTCTCGGGCTGGCCAGGCAGCTGCAACCTGCGCTCAGGCAGCTCTTAAAGACATAGCGTGCCCCTCCCCGGGGGCGCCCCCCTCCCCTGCACCGCCGGACCCCTCGCCCTCCCACCCCCACCCTGCGCCCTAGACTCCCAATGCCCCGCCTGCTCCCTCGGCCGAACCCTTTGCCCGTGGCCCCCTCCCTCGTCCTGGGCCAGGCACCCGCATCTCGGCGCTACACTCCCATGGACCTGACCCAGGCCCCGTGGCCTTGGCTGAGCTCCCCAAGAGTGCCCAGGGGACCCCAGAGGCTTTTCAGGCCCAACCCCGGCCTCCCATCTGCAGCTAAACCTGAGGCCTCGGGAGCCCTCCTTCTCTAAGCTGCTACCCCAGGGACTTCTAGCTAGAGGGTGAGGGGGAACAGTCTGGAGGTCAGGGGGTCACCCCCTTAAAAGGCTCTGCTGAAGGGTAAGAGAGGAGGGCATCAGCCCCAACCCCCAGCCTGAAGATGCCATCTCCAGAGACCACACCCCCACCAGGGATCTGGAAACTGCCCTCTCCCCACAGCAAGGACAAGGGCTTGATTCCCAGGATACCTCCTGCAGGCTCCTGGATACCTCGGCTCTGGCAGGGAGGGGGCTTGGCGGGGGAGGAGGGGGAGGGCAGGAGGGGCGTGGATGCGAGTAATGTTTGTCTCGTCGTGTCTCTTCCACTGGACAGCCCACTGGTTTGGGAGGGTTGGGGCTCTGTCTAGGTCTGATGTGCCCCCCACCCCCAGCCCAGCCAGGTCTGGCGCAGAGAAGGTTCTGTCAGCTGGGGGAATAGATACCAGTTTCTCACCCACAGAGCTCAATCTAGTCTTTCCCAGTGAATCCCACACCCCGGCGGGGAGTGTGTGGCCGTTCTGCCCATACGTCCTGCCCTCCTCCGTCCACCCCAGGGTTCCCCAGACCCTCAGAGGACCCCTGTCACCTCCCTGAAATCCTCTCCTCTGCCCCAGAGTTTGTGGGCTCCCTCGCCACGTGCACCCGCAGGATCACGATCATCGGTTTGTCTTTTCTCAAAAGATAAGAAGTGGATCCTACTCATCTTCTTGCCTCTGGAGCCTAGTGTAGTCCCGCCCCCCCTCCACCCCCCATCACTGAAGGTCCATTAATATCCACCGGTGGCTTAAACGTGAATCACATACACTTCTTGCAGTTTCTTACAAGAAGTTGAAAAACAATATGTCTTCTGGGAAGTACTACTTGAAGTCAGGGTTGCATAGCGAGCCCTGCTAACCAGGTCCCAACTCCTGGGAATGAACCATCTACTGATAATAACAGCCACAACAAATGCTTGATGTGCCAAGCACTAAGCGCTTTCAAGGTAGTAGTAGCCTGTGGACTGTTCACAACAACCCCGAGAAGTGGGTACTATTAGCAGCCCCACTTTACAGATGAAGAAACTGAGACCAGTGGCAGTGAAGTTGTAGCCGCTAGCCGGCAGGCGATGGAGCCAGAGCTGGAACTCACTGCCCACTGGTTTCCAGCCTTCACTCGGCACAGCAGAGATACTGAGGGGACTTGTGGAAATGCCCACGTGAAGTGGTAAGACCCAGAAGACACCCACGTCTTATGAATCCAGTCCCAGCCCCAGCCCAGTCTGACAGGAGCACTACCTTGACGGAGCTGGCCAGAGTGGTCTCTACACCAGTGTGGAGCTCCCTGGCCTCGTTGGAAAGCCGCATTCTACAATCGGATCTACATTTTCCACCTCCGGGGTATGTCAGAGCTATTTAAAGCCATCAGTCCTGGGCAGAGAAGGGTCAATTGGCCTTATCCTCATCCTCAGGGAAACTGAGGAGCCAAGAAGGGTCTTATCGCTCGAGTCATTGGAAAGATATTTCTGGAATGCCTACTGTGTGCTGGTCGGGGATTCAGCCATGGGCAGTGTCCCCCCTAAGGCTGACCAACGGAGGGAGGGGACCCCAGTCCCCCGGGGCGCCGAGGCAGGCACTGTTCCAGGCCAAGGGCATGGCACGCCCCAAAGCTAACAAGCAAGAAAGAACTGGGCGAGTGGGAAGGAAAGAAATTCGGGGAGGCTGGAGCGAGGAGAGGAAGAGGAAGTGCCAGATAAAGCTGGGGTTGACCCTGTCGGGCCCTGTAGGACACTGGGAGGATTTGTGATTTTATCCTAAACACAGTGGGGATCCTGGAGGGTCTGACAAGTTCAGATTTACATTTTTAAAGGTTTGCTGAGGCTGTTGTGTTGCGAATGGGGGTGGGGGGGATGGGGCGAACTGGATGACAGGAGACCCATTGAGCTACTGCTGCTGGTTTGCAGGTGACAGCTGGTGGTGGCCTGAGATTGGGGGTGGCAGAGCAGGGTCCCAAACTGTGTTCTTGACAGACAGGCAGACCTCAGGCAGGTCACCTGGCATGAATAACATTTAGTGAGTATCTGAGGTGTCCTCTGTGTCCCGGAGGCTGGGGGGAGGGCGAAGAGGAAGCCGAACGTCTGCTGTTGCCTCTCCAGAAGTATCCATCTAGGGGCCAAGTGGACAGACACACAAATAGCCAGCCAGCCCCCAGGAAAGGAGCAGGCAAACTGTCTAACTGAAATGTTCACAGTTATTGGGGATTATAGAAGACCAAGCAATTCATTCCAACACTACCTGAGGAATCTTCTGGAAGAGGCAGCATTACCTTGGGCAAGTGAGTTCCAATAGACTGAACTGAACCCCAGTTATTACCTCTTTGAAATGGGGCCATTATGCTTATCCTGCCTCTTTAGAGATGATTGTGGTGTTGGGAGGGTCCAAGCACACACCTTGCATTTGCTTGCAGTAAGATTTTATCATTGCCTTCTAAAACACACACACACACACACACACACACACACACACACACACGGATACATGTTCAGGCTCCTGCATGCATTCAGCTGCTGCAACTTCTGCTCTACCTTCTCCCTTATTAAGACCCACACAGGGGTGCCGGGGTAGCTCAGTCGGTTGGGCATCTGCCTTCGGCTCAGGTCATGATCCCCGGGTCCTGGGATCGAGCCCCACATCGGGCTCCCTGCTTGGCAGGGAGTCTGCTTCTCCCTCTCTGTCTCCCTCTCCCTCTGTTTGCTCACTTGCTCTCTCAAATAAATAAATCTAAAAAAAAAAAAAAATAGAAAGAAAGACCAACACATCAGGCAGGAAGGAGGTGACAGATTTGTCCACAGTGCCTATTAAGCATGCCCTATCCCCTCAGCACGGTCATTTGACCAGACAATGTGCCCGGCACAAAGGACATGCTCAGTAAACACCTGTTGAAGGAATGACTGAATGGGTGCTTTATTGGAGTAATAATTAGATGAATAGGTGGATGGACAGACAGATGGATGAAAAAACAGATGTTGGGACACTTGGACGGAAAATGACTAGAGTACCTAGATGCATGAATGTAGCCAATCAGCTAAGGTTCTAGATAGAAAACAGGACATGTTAGGGGTGGGCCCAGCGAAGGAGGCTGGGAGAGACTTCCCACTGCAGCCTGGCCTCTGTGCTTCAGAAGCAGGCCCAAGACATGGAGCAGGGCAGACGAGTGCCCGGGGACCTGCCTGGGGTCCCGGGAGTCGGGTCGTAGCTCCGGGCAGGATATTTCCAACCCTGTGCCCTGCATAGCATGTTCCAGTTTATAAAAGATGATGTTCCTGGCTGGCTCAGTTGGTGGAGCGTGCGACTCTTGATCGAGGGGTTGTGAGTTCAAACCCCACGTTGGGTGTAGAGCTTACCTAGAAAAAGTTCCTCGCCAGAGATGATGACAGGACAAGGAAGCTTTCCCAAAGAAAGCCGCCTCCACCCACCTGAGGTGCTTCTCCCATCACCTGTGCTCTTGTCTTCATCACACATACTGCGCTGTAAGCCTCTCCTTCCCGGGCTGTGTTCTTTGTCCACTAGAATGTGGGCAGGGATCACATCCTGTTCATTGCTTTGTCCCTGCCACCGAGAACAATGCCCGAGTCTTAGAAGGTGGTAAACTTTATTAAATGCCCCCATAAAGGGATAGATAGGTGCATGGATCATTGTAATCCAGTCAACAACCACCATGCGTCAGCACTGGCGCTGGGCTGAACGTTTTTTATGAACCCTACAGCTTTGTGACAAATGCCCATTTTACAGATCAGAAACCTGAGGCCTGGAGAGAAGAAGCCACTTCCCCCAGATACAGACCTACTGAGCGGCAGAGCCAGGTTTTAGACCCGAGTCTGTCTAACAGCAGAGCCCACATTGTTAACCGTGATACGTGGTACTCAGTCACCCCAGCACCCAGTGAGCTTGGAGTCATTGGAAGTGGCCTGAAACATGTTGTCTGATTCCATTTATAGAAATATCCCAAATAGGCAAATCTATAGAGACAGAAAGCAGATTAGTGGTTGCCTAGGATGGGAAGCAGGGGAAGTTGGGAGGGAAGAGGGAATGAAGGCTAATGGGTGCAAGGATTCTTCTGGAGATGATGTGGATGTTCTAAATTGATTGAGCTGATGGTTGCACGACTCTGTGAACATACTAAAAACCATTAAATTGTTTTAAATGGGCGATCGCGGGCGCCTGGGTGGCTCAGTGGGTTAAAGCCTCTGCCTTCGGCTCAGGTCATGATCTCAGGGTCCTGGGATCCAGGCCCGCATCGGGCTCTCTGCTCAGCAGGGAGCCTGCTTCCTCCTCTCTCTCTCTCTCTGCTTGCCTGTCTGCCTACTTGTAATCTCTCTCTCTCTCTGTGTCAAATAAATAAATAAAATCTTAAAAATAAAAACAAATAAATAAATGGGCGATCGCATGGTGTATGAATTACACCTCAGAAAATTTGCTATTAGAGTCGGGTAGGGGCGCCTGGGTGGCTCAGATCATGATCTCATCAATCCTGAGATCTTGCCCCATGACAGGCTCGGCACTCAGCAGGAAGTCGGCTTGAGATTCTCCCTCCCCACTCCCTCTCTTCCTCCCCCCACTTGCACTTGCCACTCTCTCTCTCTCTCTTTCCAAAATAGTCGGGTAGAGGGGAGGGAGGTGGGGGATGGGCGAAATGGGTGAAAGGGTGTGGGAGGTAGGAGCTTCCAGTTACCAAGGAGTACGTTGTGGGACTAAAAGGCACAGCCTAGGGGACACGGTCTGCGTTACTGTAATCGTGTTGTATGGGGATAGGCGGTAGCTGCCCTTACAGTGGGCACAGCATGAGACGTGGCATCACCATGTTGTACACCTGAGACTAATGTCACCGTGTGTAACCGCACTCGAATAAGAAACATTTTTTATAAGAAAGAGTTGGGGGGGAGGGGCGCCTGACTGGCTCAGTCACTAGACCAAGCAACTCTTGATCTTGGGGTCATTCGAGTCCCATGTTGGGCATAAAGCTCGACGGGAGCATTAAATGAGATAATAGTACACACCATTTTCCCCGTTTCGTCGAGAAGAAAACTTAGACCCAGAGGTGGGAAGCGACTTGGCCGGAAAATAGAGCTGGTGGGTGACAGGTGAGGGACTCCAGGCAGCGGGCGGGGGAGGGGGTGTTGGGGGGGCTTGGCGCTGCTTCTTTCAACACTATGTAGACAGGGTCCATGTGTGTGCACCCACCCACCCCACCACTCCCTTCCACTCTCCCCCTACTCTGGGGCTCCGAGTCTCCCCACTGTCCAAGCCCAGAGCACACCAAGGTAGTGAGGTCCCCCCCGGAATACGGGACGCCCTCTCCCCAGCCCCCACCCTGCTCCCCTCCTGGGGCCAGTGATGCTGTCTTGCTTTCCCTTGTAATAAAGAAAATATCTCAGCTACCCTTCCACAGTTGCTTGGCAACCCCAAAGGGGGGTTGGGGGGAGCCAAGGGGAGGAGGGAAGGGGGAGGACTCTGGAGCCAATCTGGAGACAAAGAGTAGGATTTCGGTGACACGGAGCCGGTTGTTAGTGCTAACCTGGCCTGGCCGGGGAGGCGGGTGGGGTGGGGGCTTCCTCCCACCCAGCGGCTCACACCAATAAATATGCATTAGGGAAGTGGGCAGAGTTTTTCCCACAGACCTGAAAGGCCACAGCTGACCTTTCTACCCCCTTTACGTACCAACGTGACAGTCAGAGAGAGCAAAGAGCGGGACCCCCTGAGATGCCTCCCTCGTGGCCTTCTGACTTGGGGAGACTTTTCACCCTCCTCCTTCCCCTGGCCCCAGACCAGGTCACAGCCTCACCGGGGCCCCTGGCCCAGGGATTTCAGGTGGGAGTCAGGGGCCGCCTCGGGCCCTGTCCACCTCGGTGGCAGAGAGCCCAGCATGAGGCCCTGGCTCAGCCTGCGAAGGCAAAGGCGCTCCCAGCCTCCTGGGTTGGTCTCTGCCTGAGGCTCCCCATACTGTGCCCCTCCCCACCCCACCTCTGCCTGGGCCTCCGCCCTTAGGAACCTCTTTCTCCGGTTCTCTGCCAGTCCCTCCTGTGGCCCTCTGTTCCCCTTCTCTTTCCAGACCTCAATTCATAACCCTCTTTTCCCACCACCCACTTCTCGTTCAGTTTCCCTCTTTCCCTCTTCTCCTTTGGGGGGGCCCTTCTTCCCAGCCCCCTCACATCTGCAGTGCCCCCCTTCGAAAGCCAGGAAGTCCTGGGAGATGCCATTTCCCTGAAGTGAAGATGGCATGGGGGGGGGTTGCAAAGGCGGGAGAGTGGGGGCAGTGATCTCTCTCCCTGGTGCCCTGGCTTGCTGGCCACCGGCCTCCGGTGGGGGGTGGAGAAAGTCTGCTCTGAATGGAGTCAGTGTAGAGACAGGAAAAGCAAACACCTCAGCCTGGGCCATGCTGGCTCCGTTTGGCGTGTGGGGGGGTGTGTGGTTGGGGGGGACCAGGATGGGGCAGGGGCCTGGGCTCATCTCAGTCTCTCCCAGATCAGCCCTCTCCTGGCTCCCTGAGGGCCCTGGCTTCCTGGACCCCTGGTCCACAGCATCCACAAAGGAAGTGGGTTTGGGGGCAGTGGACAAGCCCTGTAGGAGACACCTTCCCCCAAATCTTACCCTGCCCCACTGCCCAACCCCCAGCCAGTGCCCTTCCTGCCAAGCAGATGCCAGGAAAATCTCTGCCTGGGAAGGAGGTCTGGCACCTGACTGGCCTGCTTGACCAGCCCTTCCAGCAGCGGGAACTGGGGGGTAAGTCACCTTGTGCCAGAGATGGCCCCAGCAGTGCCATCTGCGCCCCGGGCCGAGGGGACCCCAAGATGCTCTGCCCAGGTGAGTTCTCCTCTGGCCCCACAGCCAGACAGTGAGGGAGGGGGAGGCTGGGACCACCCCTCAGCCCCCAGGAATCTGTGACATTTTCCGCCGGGCTGTCTCACCCTCTGTCCGTGAGAGGCATGGGTCGCTGGGACTTGGGCGAGGGGAGCCGAAGGGAAGGATGGCTTGAGGAGCTGGAGGGGAAGTCTGAGGTTGAGGGGAGACAGTAGGGGCTGGAGTCTGGGGAGCGGGACTCCTGGGCTCCAAGCCAATTTTTTTATTAGACTTGTGGAATCGAAGAGGCTCCTGTGATGGTCTCCCTTGAACATTTTAGATTCTAAAAGACTCTTGGAATGAGCTCAGAGAGGGGCAGCAGCTCATCCTGGGCGACACAGCAAGTTGGCAGAGCTGAGCCTCAGAACCACCGAGCTCCCTTACCAGGCCAAGGGCGGTACTGTTGGATCCATGGACGCCACGCTTGGCCACCTCTCCTTCGCCTTCCACATATAGTTAGGGCCCTCTGCATTTAAGGGGTGAGAGGGCAGACTCGGAACTGTGCCTCCCAGGGCCCCTTTCCCTTCCTGTCCTCTCCCAGGGTGGGGCCAGGACTGGACGACCCCTGCCATCATCTTCTCTGACGGCCCCTGGGAAGCCAGGGTTGGCCTCTGGCGGACCGGTGCCAGAGAACAGGACCCCTTTCGCTCTGGGTGTCCGACCATCAGGCCCTCCTTCTGTAATCAAAGCACAGCCATTTCCTGGGAAGAGGGTCAACAGCTGACTGCATGCCACCGAGTCCTAGCGGTGCCCGCCCTGAGGCGTCCTGGCCATGGGACTTGGCTGCACGGATCTTGCTAAATAGAAATGAGCAGCCCTTGCTGAGTCCAGCGCCATTCGAAGGCCTTCTGTGTAGCTCGCTGAACAGTCAGCACGCTCCCACAGGGTGAGTCCAGTTTCACAGGTGGGGAAACTGAGGCACAGAATGTTGGAGGAACTTGTCCACCCACTACCCACTACCAGGAAAAATCAGAGTGGGGATTGGAACCCATAGCCTGGCTCCAGAGTCAGGAGCCCGTAAATGTTCCGGCCTGCTCCTAATTCCTAGGAGGTCTCCGCTAGAGGTCATTTCGTCCAATCCCCTGCATCTGGGGGTCTGCCCAGGCCATCCTCTGTTCACAGACAAGAATCAATCTCGTTTTTTAAAAGCACCTGCTCCAAGGGTGGAATTCCCCCTGGGGGTAATCAGACATTTATTTATTCATAGCCTTCTGGCCCGGAGGAGAGGCCCTCCCACCCAGAACTCCCCAGGGTCCGGCTGCCTCGTCGCCTCTCTCCTTCTCACTGCAGTGTAATCAGAAGTGAGCCAGCCCTGTCTTGTGTCTCGGCCCCACAGACTCCAAGCTGTGTAGCCTTGGACAAGCGACTCAACTTCTCTGAGCCTCAGTTATCAACTATCCGCTGAGGAGTTCAGGGTGCACCTGCTTTGTGAGGTTGCTGAGAAGGAAATGACCCAAGGGGAGGACAAGGCTGTATTTTCAGGGATATTTCTATAGTCTGCCGCTGGAGAAGTTTCTCTGGACATCGAGAGCCTCGGAAACTGTGAGGAAGAGGCAGCGTTCTCTCCTGAGTGAGGAACCAGCTCCTGGTGTTGCTTCTGCAATGGTCATTTGTCATCCATAATTGTCCTTCTCTTCCCTTGGGAGAGCGAGAGGGAGAGGATGGCGTGGAGTGGTCTCGATCATTTAAGAAAAAAAAAGGACGAAGGCCAGGCAGGGGTCAGTGATCACAGCGCCTGGCACCTGCGAAGGGCCCAGAACTAAAGGGGTCAGTACTTCTCACGGTCACCACGTTGCCATCATCATCATCAACATCAGGGAAATCCCTCTCCTTGCCAGATCAGAGCCTCGTGCTTTGGACCTTCTAGCGTACAGCCTCCTCATTACAGATAGGGAAACGGAGGTCCAGGGTCACGGGGCAAATTGGTGGCAGAGCAGGAAGCAGCTCACAGGCCCCCCGGTCCCCCGTGGGATCCCCACCCCTTCTCCTTGGCTCCCTCCCCAGCTCAGGCCCTCCTCTGGGGAGCGCAGGGTCGGGGGCCCTGGCACCCAGTCCCGCCCAGGCAGAGCCAGGGAGAGGAGTGGTGGTGGTGCCTGGAGGTGCAGGCACAGAAGCCCGGCGCGTTCTCAGCCCCGGCTCTTTGTCTGCGGCTTTGTGATGGTAAGCGCCGCTCCTAAATCAGTTCTGTGACACCGTTATTGTAGCCCAGCGCGCAGAGTCTAAACTTTTCCCCTGAGGTCAAGAATGTGGCCGGTCCCCAAGCCGCCAGGAGCAGGGGCCTGGGTGGCTGGGGGTGGGGCTGGGGCCTCACCCCGAGCCGGGGCGAGATGTGGAGGGGAGGGGGTCAGCGGGAACAAAACGCTTTGAAATGCCTCCTCTCCATCACTGCCAACATTGTCCGCTGCCCGCGGGGGGCCTGGCACCGCCTCGCCGGGGCTCCGGCCCCCAGCCCTGGCCAGGCCCGGCCCGGCATCTGAAAATGGACAGAAGGTTATTGTCCCTCTTCGCAGTCCTTTGTCTGCCCCAGTTCCAGATGTCTAGGCTGGGACCAGGGAGCTGACCCATGGTGGGCAGCGGGGAGAGGACAAAGGGGGAGAGCACGGGTCACTGCATCCTGAGGGGTCGTTCCCAGACCCTGAGACCCCACCCAGCCACAGCCCCGTCACCTTCTGGGCTGTCTCAGCCCTGGGATTGCCTTGTTCCCTTGTCCCTCCTCCCCCTCCCGCCAGACCAGGTTCCTGCCTCAGGCGGGAAGGCCACAGGGGGTGCAGGAGTTAAGAGCCTAATGTCTTGGGATCCCCACCGCTCTGCTCCAGTCATTGTGATCTGGGGCAAGTTGCAGCCTGCTGTCCCCATGGAGGTTCCACAGCCCGGAGTTCATTGATTCACAAGTAGTGACAGAACCCTCCTGTGTGCCAGCTCCTCCGTCCTGGGCGTTGGGGGGGCGGGGCATGGGTCTGGGTGAGCCACTCAGACCCTTCCAGATTGCGGTTAGTAGTGCTAACAGAAAAGGGGTAGCCTCTCCCCTCCTGGTTGGGTCCTGGGCCAAACACCTCACCTGCATTATCTTATCCTTTTCACAATAAGATCAAGGACACAGAGTATTTTCCAGCTTTGGACGCAGAGACTGGGATGTCAAGTCACTTGCCCAAAGCCGGGCTGCCAGAAACACCAAAGCTGGGATTGTAGCCCAGGCTGACTGGCAGCCACGGACAGGAATGATCTGCTAATCAACACTTGGAAGGTACCGAGCACAGAGCCTGGCACGGATCGGGAGCTGGTGCTGGTGTTAACTCCACCCATCAGTTATCCCATTTCACAGATGGCCCTCACAATGCCCAGACCCGGGGAGCGGGGGGCAAGAAGCTGGGAGCGGGCCCTGAAACAGCATCGCCACCAATGGCTCGGGTTCAGGGAACCGCCAGGGCAGCCCAGTTTCAAACCCCAGTTCTGGGCGGGCTTGGGCGAGCCGCTTAGACTCGCCACGTCTCCCTTTCCTCATCTGTAAAATGAAAATCTTCCCTGCTTCAGGGGAACGTCGTGAAAATTAAACCAGAGAGTATACAGTTAAAGCACTTGGCACAGTGCCTGGCACGCCCCAGGCAGTTCGTGATAACTGTTATTATTATCATGATGATGATGATGATTCTGAACGGGGCTCACGTTTGTCCCCTTGACCTTCCTCTCACCTGGGGTCACCTGAGGACAAGGCTCCGCAGAGGCACGAGGGTGTCAGGTGACGGTCATCCAGGGGGGCGCGGAGAGCGAGGCTTGGTCTTCTTGGGGTCTCTGGAAGTCGGACCCCAGGCTGCTCCCAGGGGGCAGGGGCCGCGGAGAAAGGAGCTGGGCCCAGAGGAGTTAACGGCCCGCAGGCCCGGGCCCAGCAGCCCTGCCACGCTGCAGCTACCCAGCCCCGGCAAGGATTTGAGCAGAGAAGCCAGGGCTGCTCCCTGATGGGCAAAACAGCTGGCTGCCCGGGGAAAACAGCTGGCCTAGCCCCAGCTTCCTGAGGACGGAGGCAGAACCTCAGAGGAGGATAGCTCCCCATCTGGGGTCCTGGGAGGCGAGGGCATGGCCAAGAGGGAGAGAGAGACGGTGGTCCTCTGGGGGGGTGTGGGCGTTGGGTGGGACCCCCGGAGCTGAGAGGGTGTGGGCAGATCCCTGGAGCAGAGGCCAATGCATGCGAGGTCTAAGCAGGATGGGCAGAGAGACTCCAGCTGGGCGAGGGGGTCTCGGTCTCCCCTCAAAGAGGAAAGATGAGGGGCAGGGGAGCCGAGGGGGGTCAAGCCCACACTCAGCCCTGGGTCCTCTCGGAACGGGGCTTGGAACCTGAGCTGGGAGGGAAGCCACGCGGGTCTCCTGGACTCCTGTCTGCCAAGCTGCACCCACGACCAGGAGCAAGGCACGGGCTCCTCCTCTGGGCAGGATGCTGGGCCCCCTTGACCACGAAGCAGCACAGGGGCCCAGGGAGCCCCCAACCCCGGAGATGATGTGAAGCTGGCAGCTGGTAAGAGCTCCGTCCACGCATTCTCTCCGCCGTGGGTCCCTGTTCCCCACTTGCTTGGCTGCCAGGCTGTGAGGACCCCCAAGCTTGGGGCCCTGTCTGGGCACCAGGGTACCTCCAGGCTGCCCCCACCCATGGGCAGGGAAGCAGCACTTGAGACCTCACAGGACGTTGGGCAGCATAGGTGGTGGGGGTGGGGGGTGCGGTTAAACGGGTATAGCCAAAGTCTCCGCCTGCCTGGGCTCCTGGCCCCCAAGCCCCACAGGCCAGACACCCCTAATTTCTTTCTGACCAAGGGGGCTTCTCCAGCCCACCTTCCTAATACCCAGGAAAAGGCGGTTGGCCCCTACCTTGGGTGCGCCCCCCTCCCAGATGAAAGCCTCCCCACAAAGCCTTTGCCAGTGGGCAGGCCTTGGAGCAGAGGCTCCCAGCGGGGGAAGAAGGCACAGGGGAGGGGGACAGTTCTTCCGGGGTCTCTAGCGCCCAAAGCCAGACCATAGCCTGAGGCGCTGGCGCCACCCCCTGGCTCTGGCCAGAACCACAAGGGCTGAGGGATGGGCGCAAAGATGCGACTTTCGGGTGGGCTGGGGGTGACCCAGAGCCTAGTTAGATGATAGCCCAGGGGTGGTCTGGACCTGTGCAGCCAGATGGGCCCAAATCATCATTTTTTCCCAGTCATATAATCCACACGACCTGGAGAATGAACAGCAGCTTCAAACCTCAGCCTGCATCACAAGTGCCCGGAAGCCTTGTTGGTTTAACCTCGGCTTCCACAGTTCACTGGGTGTGAGGAGGGGCCTAGGAATTCGCATTTCTTTTCTTTTCTTTTTTTTTTTTTTTAAAGATTTTATTTATTCATTTGACACAGAGAGAGAGATTACAAGTAGGCAGAGAGGCAGGCAGAGAGAGAGGAGAGAGGAGGAAGCAGGCTCCCCGCTGAGCAGAGAGCCCGATGTGGGCCTCGATCCCAGGACCCTGGGATCATGACCTGAGCCGAAGGCAGCGGCTTTAACCCACTGAGCCACCCAGGCGCCCTCTTTTTTTTTTTAATTTGCCCCAGGGGTACAGGTCTGTGAATCCTCAGGGTTACACCTTTCACAGCATTCACCAAAGCACAAACCCTCCCCAATGTCCATAACCCATCCACCCTATCCGTACCCGGAATTCGCATTTCTAACAATTTCAAGGTGAGGCTGATGCTGGTTGGGTCCAGGGACCGTGCTCCGACAACCCCTGCTTCCGTGTTTCTGTGAATTTGGCCTCTGTAGAGTATGGCCTATTCTTATATTTTGGGGCAAAAAATGAGTGCAAATGGCCACACAGGTGCATGATCAGCCCGCCTCAGTCAGTGACCCATCAGACTTCTTTTTTTCCTGCTGTGTGTGTGTGTGTGTGTGTGTGTGTATGATTTATTTATTTATTTATTTATTTATTTATTTATTTATTTATTTGACAGAGAGCAAGAGAGCACAAGCAGGGGGAGCTGCAGGCAGAGAGAGAAGCAGGGAGCCAGATGCAGGGGGCTTGACTCCAGGACCCTGGGATCATGGCCCAAGCAGAAGGGACACGACCCCACAGGTGCCCCTCTACCGTGCTTCTATTGAGAGCCTGCTCTGTGTCCGGCTGGCCCTGCTCTAGGGCTGGGCATAAAATGGTAAACCAGGGTCCCTGCCTCAGAATTCACAGCAGGTAGATCTGGCATGTGATCCGCACCCCCCACCCCGGGAATCTAAAAGGTGGCTCAGAATAAGGTCCAGAGAGACCCCGAGTCACATTCCACCAGCTTTTTCTCAGGTCTTCCCGATTCAGTAACTAGCCCACCTAGTCCAGCTGCAAAGCCCATCGCCCTGATTCCTCGCTCTGTCTCCCACATGCAGTCCCACGAGGCTGGGGGCTCTGCCCACTGTCATCTCTCCCTGAGTGTGGATTTCTTGCCTCCATCCTTGCCCGCACGGTCCACCCTCTGTATGGCAGCCAGAACAATCTTTTTTTTTTTTTAAGACTTTATTTAGGGCGCCTGGGTGGCTCAGTGGGTTAAAGCCTCTGCTTTCGGCTCAGGTCATGATCTCAGGGTCCTGGGATCTAGGCCCGCATCGGGCTCTCTGCTCAGCAGGGAGCCTGCTTCCCCCTCTCTCTCTGCCTGCCTCTCTGCCTCCTTGTGATCTCTCTCCCGCTGTGAAATAAATAAATAAAAAAAAAAATCTTAAAAAAAAAAAAAAGACTTTATTTATTTATTTGACAGAGAGAGAGCACACGCAGGGGGAGTGGCAGGCAGAGGCAGAGGGAGAGGGAGAAGCAGGCTCCCCTGCTGAGCAGAGAGCCCGATGCAGGGCTCAATCCCAGGACCCTAGGATCATAACCCAAGCAGAGGCAGATGCTTAACCGACTGAGCCACCCAGGCAGCCCCAGAGCAATCTTTTTAAGACAAACCATCACTTCTCTGCTCACCCCCACCCCCAGTGTCTTCCTAGTGCACTAAAAAAAAAAAAGAAAAATCCAAAATCCTGTCGCAGCTTCAAGGCCCTAGGTGATCCTCACCTCTTCCCACCCTCCGCTTATGCACTGGGCTCCAACCACCGGCCCCCTTGCTTATTCCTCTCGCAGGACCTCGTCTCGACCTGTTCCTCCACTGTGGAACACTCTTCCCCCAGAACCACCCTTGGCTGACTCCCCTTGCACCCTGAAATAGCTCCACTGACTTTTCTACTCAATGTTGCCTCCCCCCCTTCCCCAGCTGCTCCCTGTTCTTAACTGGTTTTATATCATCTGCAGCACTTATCCTTCTTGGAAACTATCTCTTCACTTACCGGTTTGCTTGCTTGCTTCCTGTCTGTCTGCTCATGGGAATGTGAGCCCCCTAGAGGCAGAGGTTGTCTTATGCACCTTCTGCCTGCACACTAGTGAGTAGGTGCTCAATAAATTCTTACAGAATGAATGGAATAACATAGGATATATAATGTCAGGGTACGGGCCCCAACATGGCATGCGGAAGGCTTTCCAGAAGAAGGAAGTTTAGGCTGACACTGGAGGGCTTTTAGGAGTTGGCCAGAGAACAGGCAGACGAGAGGAAAAAAAAAAAAAGATGCGGGACGGTCCTAAAGGGTGGAGTGTTCAGGAAACTGTACCTTGTCCAGATTGGCTTGAGCAGGAGATTAGAGGGGAAGGGAGGAGTGGGGGAGAGGAGAGGGGTTGGAGAAGGTCCATGCGGGGCCTCCGTGCTCCCAGTGGGCAGTCCCTGAAGCGTGCTAACCACAGGCATTTAGAAAGGGTGGCTGCAGGCAGAACAGTTTGTAGGGACAACGCGTGCGGGGCAGGTCTCTGGGAGACCCTGAGGGCCCCATGAGTGGTGCTGGTGCCCTGAGCCAGGCGGGAACAAAAGAGGTGACCGTGTGCAGGAGATACTGTGAAGGCGGGCCCGCCCGTACCAGGTGATGGAATGGGCTGAAAGAGGGATTTGTCTGGCATCAGGGACACCCGGCTCTCCAGCTTGAGGGACGGAGAGGCGGAGGTGTCGTTCTCTAGTTCTCTAGACTGGGGAGGCCAGCAGGGGGGAGCATGTTTGGGGGTAAAAGTTGGGGTTCTATTTTGAACAGGTGGCGCCTGGCTGGCTCAGTTGGTAGAGCATGTAACTCTTTTTTTTTTTTTAAGATTTTATTTATTTATTTGACACAGAGAGAGAGATTACAAGTAGGCAGAGAGGCAGGCAGAGAGACAGGGGGAGGAGGAAGCAGACTCCCCGCTGAGCAGAGAGCCCGATGCGGGCCTCGATCCCAGGACCCTGAGATCATGACCTGAGCCGAAAGCAGAGGCTTCAACCCACTGAGCCACCCAGGCGCCCGAGCATGTGACTCTTGATCTCAGGGTCATGAGGTTGAGCCCTGCACTGCGTGTAGAGTTTACTTAAAACAAAACAAAACGAAAAACAGGTGGAGTCGGGGTCCAGATGGGCAGTGGAGACACAGGTCGGTTTTCCAGAAAGACAGAGTGGCCCATGCGGGTCAGCTGCCAAAGCGAGCCCTCTTGGACGAGGAGGCAATGTCCGTTGAGGGGAGTGACCAGGAGGACCCTGGTCTTGGCAGAGCAGTTTGGTTAGAGCAGCCACGGCGGGAGCTGAGGAAGGGAGACCGGAGCAAAGCACAGATCCCCGTTCCAGAGGTTTGGAGGGAGAGAGAGAAGGCTGTGGCTAGGGGCCAGCAAGCAGCTTGGCCTTTTCTTCTTTTAAGCTGGGGGAGATTTAAGTCCTTTGGAATGTCCAGCATACAGACGAGAGGGAGGCTGATGATCCAGGAAGGGCAAGGGGATGGCACTTGGAGCTTTGGGACCTTCCCGTCATGAGGAGGGTGAGGAGGGGGCGCCTTTTCTATCGTACCAGGCGTTGAGATCTGAGGCAGGCTCGGGGGCAGGGGATAGAGGTTTGGAGGCTCGGAATGAGACCTCTCGTTTTCTCTGAAAAGTAGCAGGGAGATCCTTGCTGCAGTGGGGGCTTCAGGAGCTGTGAGGCCCCGCAGAGGAGATGGGCAGGAGCACAGGGAGACTGGCTCACAGGACCCGGGGAGAGTCCAGTTGAGAGTGGAAATCCTGCATCTACTGTAGCCACAGCGTGCCAGAAAGCAAGATGGTTCTAGGGTTTTCCCAGGCAGGGGTGATGGGAGAACCCACAGGCAAGGGAGTCAGTGACAGGATGGATGGCTGGGTGGACTGCGGAAGGAGGAAGGGGCCGGTGGGAGGCATCAGTGCATTCAGAGGAGAAGGAGGAAGAGGACTTGAGGCCAAACAAGAATCTGGAAGCCCCTGTGACCAATAGGGTGGTCAGAGGCTTTGGGATGACTCCAGGACAGGTCGGGTGGGGCATGCAGCTTGGCTTTAGAAACGGGATCCCCCCTCGGGCGCCTGGGTGGCTCAGTGGGTTAAAGCCTCTGCTTTCGGCTCAGGTCATGATCTTAGGGTCCTGGGATCAAGGCCCGCATCGGGCTCCCTGCTCAGCGGGGAGCCTGCTTCCCTCTCTCTCTCTGCCTGCCTCTCTGCCTCCTTGTGATCTCTCTCCCTCTGTGAAATAAATAAATAAATAAATCTTTAAAAAAAAAAAAAAAGAAATGGGATCCCCATTCTGGGGCTGGGAGTGCCTTCCGGCCAGAGGCTACAATGCAAGGATGCAAGGGAAGGGACTCTTCCGTGAGGCCTCAGACCTTCCATTGCAGGGCCACTGGCCACCGTAGCTTTGACTGGGACCCGCTGGAAGCTTGGGAGCTGCGCCGAAGACCAGGACTTCCGGGTTCAATGCCCCCACAGGCTGCCTGGTCACCAGGCAAGTCCATTCCTTGCTGGTTCCCCAGCCTTCCCCTCCCAGCAGAGATAGGGTGCATCGGCTCAGCCCTCTTCTCTGACCCTGGGAAGAGCCTGAAGGGAGACCCAAAGCTGCCATAGAAAAGTAGCCCCCCGGGGGGAGGGGCAGGGGGTGCATGGAAGGGGAGCCTGGCTTCTTCTCCAGTGCTGTCTTCTAGCCTCAGCAACTCTTCCCCCGGTCAGGCTCCCTGCAGAGAGAAGCTTCGAGTGCATTCGTTCTCTCCAGGCATCCTTGCAAACCCATCCAGATGAGGACCAGAGGCTCAGGGCAAGTGGCCTGTCTCCCATCACAGCAGGTACTGAGCTGGAATCCGCCACTGGGGCCTTCAGGCCTCTCCCTCTCTGCCCTCTCCTAGGAGAGGCTGGAGCCCCCTTCCCATCTCAGCAGGGCTCTCCCGACCCTGACTCTGCCGCAGGGGAGGCTATACCTCCTGCTTTGGACAGGGCTGGGTCACGGGGCAGGCTCCGTGGTGCCCCCTGGGCCTACACTCAGCCTGAGTGGGCTTTGCTCTCTTAAAGGGCCGGAGCAGCGCCGGCGCTGACGGCGGAGGAGAGGAGGACGCCACGCGGAGGACGCCGGGCGCGGGACGAAGCTGGACGACGCGCCACGAAGCTGGAGGGCGCGCCGACGTCCGGGGGACCCCCGCCCGCCCCCACCCCCGCCCCCAGCGGGGTGTCACCGCGCAGGTCTGCGAAGTTCCGCGTGAGTCCGCCAGAGGGCGCCCGGGGGCGGGGGCGGAGGCGGGGCGGGAGCCGGGAGCCGGGCGAGGGCCGCGGCCGGTCGGTCCCGCCCCGCGGGGCTGCGCCTCGGGTCCCGGGGTCGGATGG
>LNAC01000009.1:2706078-2723972 GCA_002007465.1 Ailurus styani | reverse complement strand
AGGCCCCGCCCACTCCCCTCCGCCGGGCCGGAGCCCCGGGGGCAGCCGCCGCCGCCGGAGCGCCCGCCATGCCCGTCGCCCCCGCCGCCCCGCTGCTCCAGCTGCTGCTCCTGCTGGGGCCGTGGTCCCAGGCCGCGGGCGTCGTGGAGCCGCCGCTGCCCGCCGTGGTCCTCACCGTCCTGGCCCGCAATGCCGAGCACTCGCTGCCCCACTACCTGGGCGCGCTGGAGCGGCTGGACTACCCCCGGGCCCGGCTGGCCCTCTGGTGAGAGAGACCGGGCACTGGCACCCTCTGGGCATGTACCCCGGCCCCACAGATAGCCTCCACCCGCGATGGCCCCGTCTGCTCGGTCCAGACACCACCCAGACAGGCCCCTCCCCTGGCAGACAGGCCCTGCCCGGCCCTGAGCCCCTGGACCGGACCCCTTATCCCCTTGGCCCTGCAGACTGACCTCTGAGGCCTTAGGTTGACCCCAGAACACTCACCCCGGCTCTCTACTCCTCTGGGGACCTCCTCTGGCTTTAAGTTGGGTCCTCTTGCCCTAGCCTCGGAGCCCAAACTCAAGCCCCGGGGGGGGGGGCTGTGGTTGGCTGGACCTGGAGCGGAGTGGGCAGGCACAGCAGGCTGCCCCGGGTCCCCACGTGGCAGAGATCAGCAGGACTGGGGGTTCCTGGGGAGCAGGTGAGGGGGCTGTGTGGCTCCATGCTACTCTGCGGGAGGGGGGCCATCAGCCCTGCTCCTCCTTCCCGGGGCTGGTTCCAGCCTCTCTGCGGAGGGTCTGGGTCCTGCCAGCCCCTTCCCTAGAGTCTGCCCCCCAGGCTTCCCCACAGGGCTCCCTGGAATCAGAGCCCCCAGTCTGTGGAAGCCGGAGCAGGGAGGAGTCCCAAGCTGAGGTTGGGGACAAACTCGAGAGGACTGACCAGCTACCCCCCGCAGCACACCCAAGTTGCGCTGGCGGTGGAGCCCCGGCCTGGGGAGGCTGCCCACAATTACCACACTTTGAGAGTTAGTTCCCACCCCTGCAAGACGTGACACGTAGTTAGTCTTCACTTCTGGGGAATTGGCTTAAAGGGGCAGGATCACCTAAAACTTGGGATCTTGGCTAAGCCCTCTGCGCCCTCCGTCTGTCTTGGGAGCCCCTTCTGCAGAGGAGAGGTCATGCCCCGTGACATGGAGCTCAGACCCCCCAGCACTTCTCAGGGATGTTCGCAGGAGGGTTTGGTCCTTATTACAGTTTTCGGGCGGAGGGAAGCAGCTGCTCTTGTGTCCGGCCCCGACTCAGAGAGGGGGAGGGAATGGACCTGTGGTCTCGTGGCAGGGAAGGAAGGTGCCCGGGGCACGCACCAGGTGTGTACCTCCAAGCTGGGGTACTTTGTCTTTCAAATGCATTCATGTTCTGGTGTCTCAGCGCACAAGCGCTGACACAGAACGGCTTATGTCCCTTCCAGAGGGAGAAAGTAAGGCCCAGAGATGGACGGGACTCGCCTGAGGTCACACAGTGGGTCACAGACCCGTGCCCGGGACCTGGGGGCCTGCCTGACTCTGTAGCACAGCTCCCTCCCCCGCAGCACCCAAGCCTTGGTGGAGTTGGTGCTCCAGGGGTCGTGGCTCCCTCGGATTTAGCCCTTCTGTGGCGGTGCCCCCTCACCCTTCTTCCTCCCGTGTCCCAGGTGTGCCACGGACCACAACACGGACAACACCACGCAGATACTGCAGGAGTGGCTGGCTGCTGTGGGTGACGACTATGCTGCTGTGGTCTGGAGGCCCGAGGGGGAGCCCAGGTGGTGATGGGGGGGAAGGATTCTTGGGAAGAGGGGCCACAGCTGCACCCCAGAGAGGAAAAGGGACAGCTGCAAGCCACCGCCTCTACTCTGTCCACTGCCAGGACTCTGTCCACTGCCCTGCCCTGAGGGGGACCACGTGCACCTGCCCCTGGTGAACTTCTCATCTCTTCACCCTCTCAGGTCCTACCCAGACGAAGAGGGTCCCAAGCACTGGACCAAAGAAAGGCACCAGTTTCTGATGGAGTTGAAACAGGAAGCCCTGACCTTTGCCAGGGACTGGGGGGCTGACTACATCCTGGTAAGAAAGCCTGGCTAGGACAGGGTTTCCCACAGGTGGCAGGATCTGTCCCTGCAGAAATCTCGGTGTGACTTACCCACCTGTAGGCTGGACCCTTCTGCTAGCAACCTCGGTTGGAACCCAGACCAGATATTGACCTTGGATCCCTATGCTTGAGCTCAGATTAGCTATGAAGCCTGGATCCCTGAGACAGATTGCAGGGTATATGCTGAGCCTAGGTTCCTGGACTAGAGCCCGGAGTATAAACTGAGCTTGGTTCCCCAAACTAGAACTCAGCGTAGGTCTTTGGCTCTACTCCCTAAGTCAGGTCTAGTATAAAGCTTTTATTTATTTTTTTTTTAAAGATTTTATTTATTTATTTATTTATTTGACAGAGAGAGAGAGAGATTACAAGTAGGCAAAGAGGCAGGCAGAGAGAGAGGAGGAAGCGGGCTCCCTGCTGAGCAGGGAGCCCAATGCGGGCCTCGATCCCAGGACCCTGAGATCATGACCTTAGCTGAAGGCAGAGGCTTTAACCCACTGAGCCACCCAGGCGCCCTAGTATAAAGCTTTTAGATCCTCAACTCAGATTGAATCTCTGGACCCGATCCCAGAGCCAATGCTGCAGACTAGATCCTTGGTCCAGAAACAGACCTACTGGTTTATAGGTTAGAACTCTCGGACGGGACGCCACTGGATTCCGGGAGACATGCAGGGTCTCTGGCAATCTGGAAGGATCCCACTCAGTGACTCCTTGGGGGTACAGCCCAGACAAGGCTGGGGTCTGTGACAGCCCCCTCTGAAAAGTTTGCAGATACAGACAACATTCTGACCAACAACCAGACGCTGAGACTTCTCATAGAGCAGGGGCTGCCCGTTGTGGCCCCAATGCTGGACTCCCAGACCTACTACTCCAATTTCTGGTGTGGGATCACGCCCCAGGTAAGGCTGGGGACGGAGGCCTCGGGGTCCATGGGCCATGGTAGGGGGCAGTGTTCTGGGGATGGAGGGGCCCTGTCATGGTTCAGAGCAACCCCTTTCCCCAGGGCTACTACCGACGCACGGCCGACTACTTCCCTACCAAGAACCGCCAGCGCCGGGGCTGCTTCCGGGTCCCCATGGTCCATTCTACCTTCCTGGTGTCCTTGCGAGCTGAGGGGGCAGCCCAGCTCGCCTTCTACCCCCCTCATCCCAACTACACCTGGCCCTTCGACGATATCATCGTCTTCGCCTATGCCTGCCAGGCCGCTGGTGAGGACCAGCTCTCTGTGAGCACCCCTGGAGGCTTCTAGGTCTTTGCACATGCTGTGCCCTCTGCTTTGCACACCCTTCCCTGGACTCCAATCTCCAATCCATCCTGTTAAACTCCTGTTTGTCTGGGTCATAGCCTTTCTTGAGCGCACTGCCCTGGGAGGTTAGATGTCCTTCTGGCTCCCCATCATGGCACTTTCATGTATTCCTTCATTAGGTAAATATTTATCGGGCACCCACCATGTGCCAGGCACTGGGGAGACAGTGGTGAGTAAATTCAGGCAGTCTCTGCCCTCCTGGACCTTCCAGTCCAGTCAGCCTAAGGATCACACCAACCAATGTCCAATCGCAGCCATGATGGGAAGGAATGCTTCTTGATTCTACGTGCTCAGGGAGCTTAGACCAGAGTAGATCTGGTCAGGGAAGGCTTCCTGGAAGGTCTGAACTTTGAGGCTGAGATCGGACGTATGGGAAAACATTAACAAGCATCAGAAAGAGCATTTCGGCCAACAGGACCAGCAGGTGCAAAGGCCCTGTGGTAGCAGGCAATGTAAGAAGTCAAGTGACAGGAGCATAACCATCTGGTCTTTAGCCTGAGAACACTCATTAGAGGAGCATGCGATTGGCTTCGCACAGTGAAAAGAATACTTGGGTGTCAGCATTATTTTTAAGATGAAAATTACCGCAAAGTGTTTGGGCTGGGCAGGGATAGATCCAGTCCCGAGGAAGAGCCAGAGATGAGAGGGAGCCAGAGATGCCCAGTGTTGGGAAAAGGCTCTGGAGAGGACTGCACAGGCCAGTTCAGGGAGGAGAAGGGACTCTGTAACCCAGGAGCACTGCCCCTGAGCCAGCAGCCTGCCCACAGTGGCCAGAGGGGGGCGTGTCGTCATTGGCTTTCTCGTGCAAGAGGTGTTGGGGAGTCGGCTGCAGGCGTGCGAGGCAAAAAAACCATATCAAGTGCAAAAGGCGAGGGAAGGGAAAACAAACCCGTGGAGAATCCATGAGAAGAAGCAAAAGCGTTCCTGCTACTTCGGGCGTCAGCCGCTGTTCACTGGTCAGCGGTTTGCAGGAGGCTTCATCCCCATCATTCAGCACCCAGCCACTGAGTCCCCGCGCTGGCCCAGGCTCTGGGCGCCGTGCCGGGCGTGCGGTTGACTTCTAAGCGGATCCTGTGAGCCTGCTGCTCAAGAGATCACGGTCTATAGGAGATAAAGGGGAGAGAAGTAATTACAGTAAAGGCGACAACTATTGAAGAAATAGACAAGGCCGCTCTGGTTGGTGGGTGGAGGGCAGTGTGGAGAAGCAGGAGAGGGTGTGGGGTCGCTCCTGGGGGTCTAGGCATGAGATGACGGGGCTGGATCCAGGCGGGGTCGGGAGGTGGGGGCTCGAGCGGGTAGGAGCAATGGCCTGGCCCGGAGGCTGTGGTCAGGTGGGAGTCTTCTTGCTCCTCTCCCCCATGATCCCCCAGGGGCAGGGCTCTGTCCTGCTCACCGCCATCCGCCCCCCGCCCCCAGCTGGGGCTCGAGACATGTCTGCTGAATGCACAAACCATCTCAGCTAGAAAGGTCACTCAGATATTGTCTGAGTCAAGCCCTTTCTCTCTCCAACCCCGCAGTGGGGACACTGAGTTCCAGAGAGGACCCTGCCTTGGGTTCCGAGAGCCCTGCCCCCCGCTCCAGCCCTCGCTCGGCCTCTTTCCACAGGGGTCACGGTCCACGTGTGCAACGAGCACCGTTACGGGTACATGAACGTGCCCGTGAAATCCCACCAGGGGCTGGAGGACGAGAGGGTCAACTTCATCCACCTGATCCTGGAAGCGCTAGGTGAGGGCTGGGAGCCGCCAATCCCCTAGGCCCCTTCTCCCGGGCCCCCGGACCCGACTGGGCAGTGGGCTTGGGGTCCCGGCCTCACCTCTAACGTAGTCCCTGACTCTGGGCAAGTCCTTTCCCCCGCTGAGCCTCAGTGTCCCCGTCTGGATGATGGTGCAGGTGGCTCCTGTGATCTCTGAAGGGCCCTTCCTTCTGGGTGTTCCGAGGGGGCAGGGGTAAGGCGGGGCGCCGGGACTCCAGGGTCACTGCTGACGAGAGCCCGTAGGGATTCATGACGGGGGGTACTTGCCTCTGCAGTGGACGGGCCCCCCATGCGGGCCTCGGCGCACGTGTCCCGGCCCCCAAAGAGACCCAGCAAGATGGGGTTTGATGAGGTAAGTTCCCTCAGCCCACCGAGCTGGGGTCAAGAAGTGGGTGGGCTCTCCCCTCCCTCTACACCCCCCCCCTCCAGCACCCACCTTCCCTGCCTCCTCCAGGTGCTTGTCATCAGCCTGGCCCGCCGGCCCGACCGCCGGGAGCGCATGCTAAGCTCGCTCTGGGAGATGGAGATTTCTGGGCGGGTGGTGGAAGCCGTGGACGGCCGGTGAGGCTCCCCGGGGGGGGGGGGCCGGGCACCTGGGGGAGCAGCGTGGTCCCCTGGAGCTCCCTGGGCATGGGAAGAACAGACAAGTGAGTGGAATGAGTTTGCTATTCCAGGAGGTGCTCAAACAGGGCCTGAGTGATTCTGTCTGAGAGTCCCCGGGGCAGAGGGAAACAGGCTCCGGTGGCCCCCCTCGGCCTACCGGAGGGAGGAGAGCACGGGATCCGGAGCTCCTAGGCTTGCGTCCCAGCTCTGCCACTTACCAGCTGGGTGACCTCCGGCAAGTCACTGCCCCCTCTCGGCCCTGCTGTGAATGGCAGATAATTGTGCCTTCCTCTTAGGACTTCTAAGGGCTTGGTGAGGACCTAGCCAGGGCCTGACACCTGGGACATATTCCAAAGGTTAGGTGTCTTTATTATTATCAGGCTTAGTCTTCTCTGTCTCGGACTTAGGGCCCGACGGGTGGGGGCGGGGGCGGGGGCCAGTCCTGTAGCCCCGGGGGAACCGGAGCTCACAAGGCTGCTCTTGCGCACGGTGTCGGCCCCTTGTGCCTCCAGCCCCTTTGACGGCAGGACGTCCATCCTCTCCTGGGCGCTGTCCCCCACTTCATCCTGGGGAGCGTGCCCCTCGGGCTGCTGCCCGCCTCCCCATCTTCTGTTCCCTTCCTCGAGGGTCACCCCGGCCTTGGGTGGCTCTGGTCCCCCGGGTTGTCACCAGTGTCTTCGGGCCACACAGAGCAGGAATAAGGCTGACACCTTTAAATTAAACTCCAGTGCGGCTGCCCCCGACAGGCACAGGCCAGGCGCCCCTCGAAGGGTCCCTGGGAGATGGCCCTCGCCCCATGATACCCGTCTCCCTCAGGACCCTCAACAGCAGTATCATGAGGAGCCTCGGTGTGGACCTGCTCCCCGGCTACCAGGACCCCTACTCGGGCCGCACACTGACCAAGGGCGAGGTGGGCTGCTTCCTCAGCCACTACTCCATCTGGGAGGAGGTGAGGAGGCCGCCGCAGGGAGGGTGGTGGCGGGGGGCACCCTATTCACGGCTCTGTGCTCGGCGCCCAGGGGAACCGATGGGTGAATGGATATACTAAGGAAGACCTGGCGAGGCCCTTTAAACCGCCTATGCGTCCAACCCCGTGCCGTGTCCGTCCCGTAGTCTCCACGGAGCACGTCCTGCGTGCCGGGAGAACTTCTGCTCTGTGAATACAGAGGCGAACAAGGGAAAGGCCCTCTCACCCTTCGGGGGGCCCAGGGACCAGAGCGGGGCACATAAACTAAGGAGGAACCAAGCTTGCCGTGGAGGGGAGATGTACAGACTGTCTTGCAGTGTGGACTGGCCGGATTTCCTGGCCTGGTGGGGTCGGGGTGGGCCTCTCCATCGATGGGCAGTGAGAAGAGCCTTGTGGGCAGAGGCAAACAGTGGGGCAGAGGCCCTGGGGCGGACAGGAGCTGTGTGTTCAGGGGGTGGGAAGAAGAAAGGCCTCGGGCTTGGCCCGGAAGCCTCCGCTCAGGGCTGGGGTCGGGGGGTGGTGAGCACTGGTGAGAAGTCACTGCCTGGCCACTGCAGGAGGGACCAGGGGACTGGCACCCCCTCCAGAAGGCAGCACCCACATCCACTCCTTGTTTTTATTTTCCACTGTGGCCAGAATATGAGCATGTGAGCTTGTATTTGTTTATCTTCTACTGTTCCTTTTTGTTGTTGTTAAGATTTTATTTATTTATTTGACAGAGGGAGAGAGAGAGCATAAGCAGGCAGAGCAGCAGGCAGAGGGAGAGAGAGAAGCAGGCTCCCTGTGAGTGAGGGAGCCCGATGCGGGGCTCGATCCCAGGACCCTGGGACCATGACCTGAGCCGAAGGCAGACGCTTAGCCGACTGAGCCAGCCAGGCGCCCCTCTTCTACTGTCCCTGAACAGACTGAAGGATGACTTCCATTTCACTGTTTACTGAGCTGATTTCATGTTCTTTTCACATTCTCAGAAGTTACAGAAGTGCTTTTTCTTAGGGATCCTGAGGGCTAGGGTCTTCCCCAACCCCCATCCAGCCCAGCTTCCTTTAGGACAGCTCAGGAGGCCGAGTGAGGAGCTGGGCCTGGAGTCTCCTTACTAAAGCATGGGGACATCATGTGTCCTGCCTCCCGAGGGTCCTGGGATCTAGCAGCCCTCGGTGAATGCAGCAAAGGTTATGATTGCCACCACGAGTCTGCTTGGAGAGCTAGACTGGGGGCCTGGAGAACCTTGACTGCCAGATCCGGACATTAGGACTTTAGCACCCAGGCGGTGGGAGCCCCAGTAGGCTTTGGAGCAGCTGAGGGATAGGGCCAGGGCTGAGCCTTTGGCCTATAACGGGGCCAGGGAGAGTCTATCAGTGTCAGGCGGGGGAAGGGGGCAGCCTGCGTCTAAAGAGCCTCCCCCCCATGTTGTGTGTTTCTCCCCCCAATCCCGCCCCGTTATCACAGGTGGTGGCCAGGGGCCTGGCCCAGGTCCTGGTGTTTGAGGACGACGTGCGTTTTGAGAGCAACTTCCGGGGGCGACTGGAGCGGCTGATGGAGGAGGTGGAGGCAGAGAAGCTGGCGTGGGACCTGATGTAGGCANGGGGGTGGGGGGGGGGGAGGAGTGGCCTCTGGGGCTCTGTCTCCTCCTGCTGGGAGCCTGGCCGGTCCTCCCCCTGAGCCTGGCCTGTGGGATGTGATTGGGGAAAGGGTCCTTGGACACCCCGGGACCTACAGTGACTCCTGGTTCCCCTCGGGGTCGCCCGCAGCTACCTGGGTCGGAAGCAGGTGAACCCCGAGGAGGAGGCTGCCGTGGAGGGGCTTCCGCATCTGGTGGTGGCGGGGTACTCCTACTGGACCCTGGCCTATGTCTTGAGCCTGCCGGGAGCACGGAAGCTGCTGGCCTCCCAGCCCCTGCGCCGGATGCTGCCTGTGGACGAGTTCCTGCCTATCATGTTTGACCGGCACCCCAAGTGAGTCTCGGGTGGGGGCCAGGCAGGGTCAGCTCATCTGGGGAGCCCACCTCGGCGAGGGCAGCCGGGGACCCTGAGGCTGAGTCACTTCTTCAGGGTCACCAACGAGCAGCCCGGCCTGGCCCTGGAGTCAGACCAACCTAGGTGTAAATTCTGGGCTGCCCGTGTGCTTCTTAGTCAAGCCCCGTCCCTGTTGTGAGCCTCGGTTTCCCCATCAGGAAAATGGGGAGACTAGAACCCCTGCTTCTTGAGTTTGTTGTGCAGTCTCGAGGGCGAGGGCTGGGAGGTGTCCGGCTCCAGGCAGGCCTGTGGTGTGGCTGGCGGGCCCAGGTCAGCCCTCCTGAGCCTCCCCCCGGCCTCACAGCGAGCAGTACAAGGCGCACTTCTGGCCGCGGGACCTGCGCGCCTTCTCCGCCCGGCCCTTGCTCGCTGCCCCCACGCGCTACGCAGGGGACGCCGAGTGGCTCAGCGACACGGAGACATCCTCGTCCTGGGACGATGACAGCGGCCGCATCGTCAGCTGGCGCGGCTCTCACAAGACCCTGCGTGGCCCCCGCCCGGACCTGGCTGGCAGCAGCGGGCACAGCCTCCACCCCCACCCCCGGGATGAGCTCTAGGTGAGGGAGGATGCCAGCCCCGTGCGCCTCGGTGTGCTGTCCCCTTCCGGGCGGTTTCTGGGTCTCTGTTTGCCCCTTCTCGGCCTGCCTTCTCGCCTCCCTGTCTCTAGGCTGCTCTGCCCAGTCTCTGTGGTTCCCTGCATTTCTCTCTCTACCTCAAGTGCGCCCTCTCTCACTCTCTCTCCACCTGTCTCTGTCTCTCGGGCCTTCTCTGTGTCTTTTTCTTTCTTTCTTTCTTTCTTTCTTTCTTTCTTTCTTTCTTTCTTTCTTTCTTTCTTTCTTTCTTTTTTTACTTTTTTTATTTATTTGAGAGAGAGAGAGAGAGAGCACGAGCAGAGGAGAGGGGCAGAGGGAGAGGGAAAAGCAAGCTCCCCGCTGAGCAGAGAGCCTGACTCAGGGCTCGATCCCACGACCCTGGGATCACGACCCCACGACCCTGGGATCACGACCTGAGCCAAAGGCAGCCGCTTCACCCACTGAGCCACACAGGCGCCCTGTGTCTTTTTCTGTCTCTGCCTCTAGATATCCGGCTCTAGTTCTGTTTCTCTTTTCTTGCCTCTTCTGACCCACCAGGGCCAGGCAGTGACTCCAGAGGACCTCCCAGGAGCAGACTGCTGCTGGCCAGGGAGCAGAGTTGGAAATAGCTTCAGAAGTTGCCACCAGGAGCCACGGACCCCATAGAGACCCAAGTCACCTTAGGCATGGCCACTTTGTCCTCCGGCTCTGTCTTGCATTGGGAGAAACCACTCCGACATGGGTCCCCTTCCCTGAAGGTCATGTCGAGAAAGGGCAGGGTCACAGGCCCTCTCCCCCTGCCTGGCTGGACTCAGGGCCTGGGGTGGAGGGAAGGAGGGGGGCTCCCCAGCCTTCGGTTTCAAGCTGGACAGACACGGGAGCCCTGTCCCCTCCGCAGACCCAACTGCTGGGGCCTCTCCGCCGCCTTCTACCTCCACCTCGGCCCCCTTCCCGCTTGACACCTGGGTCTCACCTGCCAGGGCCCGCCCTCTCCCCTGGCCGCTGGGAAGTGCGGGGAGGTAGGAAGAGGGCCCCTGCAGGCCTGGTGCCCAGCACAGAGTAGGCCCTCAATAAAAGCCAGCTGGTATTTGCACTTTATATTTTTAACTCCTGGACCAGCCTCTTTGTGTGTCGCGAGGTCTGGGAGGGAAGGGTTCCCGATCCACGGATGAGCTGTCGGAGAGGAGGGGAGGGCAGCCTGGGGGAGGAGTCAGGACGACCTGGGATCACCATCTCCTTGCTAGGTGATGTTGGGTGGATGCCATCCCTCCCTGGCTCCTAGTCTGCTTGGTGGTGAAGTGGAAGAGAAGCACGGCAGGAACTGGGTGGTAGAGAATGGCCGGGCCCGGAGCCCAGCCCACAGCGAATGCCCACCCGTCAGGGTCGTCCTGGGCATCACCAGCCTCATCTTGCGGGCACGGTGGACCCAGACCCAGGCTGCTGAGCCTCCTCCCCTTTAACTCCTCACCTGTGCAGGTGCAGCCCTGCCCTGGAGAGGGATGGGGGGGGAGATGGATCCTAGGCTCCCCTCGGGCCCTAACCCGTGTGGCCACCAGAAGGCGAAAGAAAGCCAAACATGGACCTTGTGGGCCAGGGTGCCCTCTGTTGGCGGGGGAGCAACGCAAGGGGAAAGGGAGCCTGGGGCATTTGGAATCTGCCCGTGCTGCTGCTGCTGCTGGGCTACCTACAGCAGCTCCAGGTTCTCCCGCTCTCTTGCTCGGGTACTGGGGGCCTTCCTCCCTCCGCATCCCCCCTCCACAGGGCCAGGCACCTGGGCCCAGCGCCTGTCTCCAATGCCTGCACTCAGGCAGCTGGAGGGGGTAGGGAGGTGGCTCTTCGCCCTGGCCTCCACCAGCACAAGACTGTGGCACTGGCATGTCTAGGTTTCCTTCTTCAGAGGAGCGCCCTCCCGTGGCAGCCCCTTGACTTGGTTGTACAAGTACCAGGGTCCAGGCAGAATCGGACAGGCACCTCCTGAGGCTGGACTATCCCCTGCTTCTGTCCTGCGGATGAGGTCCAGCTTGCCTGGCTTTGGTCCCAGGACCTGGCATGGCTGTGAGAAGGACTTTGGGTCAAAGCTATTGGATGGGTGCTTTGTTAGTTCCAAGAGTGGAAAGCCGTTGAATCCAGATGGAGATGACCGTGAGCAAATCCCTTCTCTCTAGGTTTCCGGTGTCCCCTTCACTCATTAAAACAATGATTTATTGAGCCCATCCTATGGGCCGACTTTAGGCATGAGGGATACAGCGGTGCATAAAAGTGTCCCCCAAATTCCTGACCTGGTGCCGCTGACATTCTAGGAGAGAGATAGACAGAAATAAATAAGTAAATATTAGAGGGGTAGGTGCTATAGAGCAAAATGAGGAAGAAGACATCAAGTATGGTCAGAGAAGTTAACATCTGAACAAAGACTTGGAGGGGAGGGAGCAAGCTGTGGGGATATCTGAAGGAAGCCCATTCCAGATCAAAGGAATAGCGTATGCAAATGTCCTGAGGCAGGAGCAGGACTGGCAGGTTCAAAGGACAGCAAGAAGGCCAGTGTGGCTGGAGCAGAGTGAGCAAAACCTGGAGGGGCTGGAGATGATAGAGCCAAGGTCAGGACCAGAGCAAGGAGGGCCTTGGAGGACATTCTGCCTTTTACTCTGGAACAGGGAGCCCCCAGAGGGTTTGAGGCTGACAGATGACTCGATCTAACTTGTTTTAACATGATTACCTTGCTACTGTACTGAGAACAGGCTGTAGGTTGGCAGGGGAGAAATAAGGAGAGAAGTTAGGGATCCATTGTAAAAATCCAGGTGAGACACAACGGTGCCTCAGACCACGGTGCTCACTGGCAGCGGGGTAGTGAGAAGGTAGAGCCGACAGAATTTCTAGAGCAGGACAGGAGGCTTTGCAGATGCTGACACCACTACTGAGAGCCTCCCCGCGCTGCCTAGCCATGGTCAACCCCACTGTACTCTTGAGCAGCTGGGGGGCACCTCCTTCCAGCTGTTTGTAGACAAAGTTCACAAGACAGCAACAAACTTGTGTGCTCTGAGGATTGGGGAAGAAGGATTTGGCTCCTGCTTTCCCAGAAGGATTCAGGGATTTCCGTGCCAGGGTAGTGACATCACACAACCTGAAGGTAGTGGGGGCAAGTCCATCCACAGGGAGAAGTCTGATGAGAATTTTTAACCCAAAGCACACGGGGCCGGGTATCCAGTCCATGGTCAATGCTGGGCCCAACACAAATGGTGCCCAGTTTTTCTTCTGCGCTGCTAAGCCCAAGTGGTGGATGGTGAGCCTGTGGTCTTTGGCAAGGTAAAAGAGGACACAGAAACCACAGAGCGCTTTGGATCCAGGGATGGCAAGACCAGCCAGGTCACCTGTGCTGTCTACAGACAGTGCTAATAAATTGCCTTGTGCTTTATCTCAGGAGGGCCCCCTCCCCATCTGCCCACAATGTCCTATGGTCTTTGCACTCTCATAATAGATCTTTGGGTTCCACAGGTTCCTTATCCCCCGTGCCCTCAAGTCCAGCTGGACACAAGAGTTAAGTTGTGAAATAAAAACTAAACGACAAACAAGACAAAAGAGAGAGAGAGAGAGAGAGAGAGAGAGAAAGGAATGGAGGATGATGTCAAAGTTGGGGGCCTGAAATTCTGGAGGAATGGAACTGCCATCAGTTGAAATGGAGAAGACTATGGGTGGGGCTGGCTCGGGGGAGGAGGGCAGGCAGAATCCGGGGACAGATGTCAGCTAGTGGTTGATGCCCAAGCCTGGGATTCAGGGTTTAGGTCTGGGCTGGAGATAGAAGCTTGGAATCCCGTCCGGACCCAGAAGCCTCGGCTCCAAACCACACACAGCAAACCGCCCCCTCACCACCCTGCCCCCTGTTTTCTGGGGAGCTTGTTAAAATGCACATTACTGCCCCTTCGAGTTCCCCCCAGCCAAGTTCTGATTCAGTAGGTTGCGAGTGAGGCCTGGCTTTCTGAACTTTCCGCCACAGGAGATTCTGAGGGGCTGACAGCTCCGGGAACTCCGGCTGTATTGACACACAGTGAAATTGACTTCAATGATTTCTGATAAATGTTAGCAGTCCTGTCAACACCACCACAATGACAATGTGGAATCTATTCCCCCAATTCCCCCACGCCAGCCTGCAATCAGCACACTTCTCCCACCCTATCCCCTGGAAACCACAGGTCTGGTTTCTGCCCCAAGGCTGTGCTGTTTCCACAGTGCTGTAGGGACCGACTCACACAGTATGTGGCCTCTTGCACTGCGGTTTCTAATCCTAACATGTTATGAAGCATGTGTTCTGAAATCTTCATCAAGACTTCCCAACATCCCCCAATCCCCTCCTTGTGACTCAGATGTTGTGCAAATATTTTGTTTTTCTGTTTTTCTGCCCTGCTGTGAAAGTGTTGGGAAGCCTTGCCCTGAGGCATGGCCACCACTTGGGGGAGGCACGGATAACTGAGAGAAAGCGAGAAAGCTGGGATGGGGGCCTGTGGGCAGGAACCGTGTCTCCTACACCTCTCTCTGGGTGGAATGCTTCTGCTCTGCCCCACCTCCCAGGGTTGGTACATTTGTTTGCAAAGCAAGAGACAAAGGAGGAGGAGTAAATGGCAGTAACTTTACTCCTAGGAGTAAATGGCGGTAACTTTTAGACATTGGCTGTTTGCCAACTGTTTTGCCCATTCAAGGAGATCTCTGTCTCCCTTCTTGGTGTCTCTGATGGACTGTAGACACTAAGGAAGAGCCCTCCCTAGATGGTGGCTGGTTTCTGCAAACCTTGGACCTCCTGGTAGCCCCAGCATGCCCCCCCACTCCCTCCCAGGGTAGAGAAAGCTGGTGTGAGTTGTCTCTGTCCTTTCTAGCTCTGTGACCTCGGGCAAGTGTCCTGAGCCTCCTCTAGCCTCAGTTTTCTGTGCTATAAAATGGGGTTAGCACTCGTGCCAAGCTGACTGGATGTAACAAAGCCTGGCCGAGCTCGTGCAGGTGAGCATACTGCCCGGCAGGGAGGGAATGTCGTGCTCACGGTCGCGGCATCATGGTGACACTCCAGTGACAGAGTGGATCGGGATGGACTTGGGAGGTCTGCCTGAGTCAGAAGAGAGTGGGGAGCTCTGGAAACAGATAATCTAATTTCCAGTTTCCCCTCTGCCACTTAATTGTCTCTGCCGCTTGAGTCAGGTGCCTCTCCTTGTGGTAAAAACCCTTCCGTTTTCTCCTCTGTAGAACGGAAGGGGTGTGATTTTTTAAAAGATTATTTATTTATTTGTTTGTTTATTTATTTATTTATTTATTTGACAGAGAGAGAGAGAGAGAGAGCACAAGCAAGGGGAGCAGCAGGCAGAGGGAGAAGCAGGCCCCCTGCCGAGCAAGGAGCCCTATTCCGGACTCGATCCCAGGACCCTAGGATCATGACCTGAGCCGAAGGCAGATGCTTAACCGACTGAGCCACCCAGGCGCCCCGGTCTCAGACTTTAGAGGTCATCTGAATCACCTGGAGAACATGTTCAAACACAGGCTGCTGAGTCCCAACCCCGGAGTTCTGGATTCCGTAGGTCTGGGGTGGGGTCCAGGATTTGCACCTCTACCATGTTCCCTGGTGCTGCTGATGGGGGCTGGCGGTGCTGGGACCACACTTTGAGAACCACAGGTTTGGGCAGCTGCTTAACCGGGACTCTCAGTGACCCCGGAGTCCATCCAGTCTCAGAAGCCCAGGGCCAGCTGGGCAAAGGGTCTAAAAGGAGACTAAGCCTTGGTAAGGCCTGGAATTTTCTTTCCACTAGTTCCATCCACAGCTTGAGAGAAAAAGCCAGGCCCTCTCTGGAACCCAGGGTCCTTCTCCCAAGGACAGTAACGTGAGGGTGGCATCAGGGCCCTGGAGGACGGCCTCCGGGTTGGAAATCACTGATAATTGGACCCTTGGGCAAATGGAGAGACTGGGCCAGGGGCTGCGGCGGGGCACGGAGGGGCATCCCTCCGCTGTTTGCTGCTCACAGGGCTGTGGCCGAGCACGAGATCCTAGCTAGCTCCTCCTTTGCCTGTGGGTCTTTCTAACCAACGAGAGAAGCCCACATTCATTGTTGAAATTTGGAAAAACAGAACAAGGAAAGTAAAATCGTCAGTATTAACATTCTGAGACAATGTCTTCTGGTTTTATTTATTTATTTATTTATTTATTTATTAACGATTTTATTTTATTTATTTCACAGAGGGAGAGAGATCACAAGGAGGCAGAGAGGCAGGTAGAGAGGGGGGCGGGAAGCAGGCTCCCCGCTGAGCAGGGAGCCCGATGCGGGCCTCGATCCCAGGACCCTGAGATCATGACCTGAGCCGAAGGCAGAGGCTTTAACCCACTGAGGCACCCAGGCACCCAGAGCATGCAATTCTTGATCTCAGAGTTGTAAGTTCAAGCCCCACACCGGGTGTAGAGATTACTTAAAAAAAAAAAAAAAAAGCAAAAACTTAAACTACAGAAATTCACAACGTACCAGTGAAAATCTCTCTCCTAATTCCATCTCCTCTCAGTCCTAACAGTTCAGTGTATATTCCTCCAGATTGTCTTTACCTGCTGGTAGTAACATACTCAGGTGGTTTTTATGCAGAAACAGAATCATGGTCCTACTCAGTTTAACACCTAATTTTTTATTTCTCTCAGCTATAATGTCTGGGGATCTTTTCATGCCTGAATAATCTGTCTTATATTTAATGGGCGTGTAGTATTTTCTGAATATAGGTAATATAATTTACCAAGCAGCTGGGATTGATTTTTCATACTTCCACAAATATTACTCATTTTATTTTATTATTATTTTTTAAGATTTTATTTATTTATTTGACAGAGAGAGACACAGCAAGAGAGGGAACACAGGGAGAGGGAGAGGGAGAAGCAGGCTTCCTGCTGAGCAGGGAGCCAGACACATGGGGCTCTATCCCAGGACGCTGGAATTGTGACCTGAGCCACAGGCAGACTCTTAACGACTGAGCCAATGTTAGTTATTTTAATTAGGTCTCAGGTTAGACAGACCTGTGTGTTGAGATCTGGGATCTATGAGATCCTCCCTGCTTCACATCGACTATCCTCTATTGTTTCTTTCTCTTGTCTTTTTTTTTTTTTGCCTTCAAATGTACTTATTATTGTTAAAATTGAAATAAGTTGACACACAATGTTACATTAGTTTCAAGTGTACAACATAGTGATGTGACAAGTTTATACATCATTCTGCCCACCACATGTGGAGTTACTATCTATCACCATACAATGCTATTAAATTATCATTGACTAGGGGCACCTGGGGGGCTCAGTGGTTAAGCATCTGCCTTTGGCTCAGGTCATGAGCCCAGGGTCCTGGGATGGAGCCCTGCTTCAGGCTCCTTGCTCAGTGGGAAGCCTGCTTCTTCCTCCCCCTCTGCCTGTTCCCCTTGCATGTGCTCTCTCTCTCTATCTCTCTCTCACTCTCTGTCAAATAAATAAAATCTTAAAAAAAAGAGAGAGAGTCTGATGTTCAACCAACTGAGCCACCCAGGTGTCCCTTGTTGACATTCTGACTTGCATTTCCCGTTGATGAGTGATGTTGAGCATCTTTTCATGTGTCTGTTGGCCACCTGTATGTCTTCTTTGGGAAAATGTCTATTCAGGTCCTCTGCCCATCTTTTAATTGGATTATTTGTGGTTTGTTGGTATTGAGTTGTATATGTTCTTTATGTATTTTGGATACTAAGCCCTCGTTGGATATATCATTTGCAAATATCTCTTCCCATTCAGATTTTGTCTTTTCGTTCTGTCGATGGTTTTTCTTACTGTGCAAAAGCTTTTTCATTTTAGGGTAGTCCCAGGGGTTTATTTTTGCTTGAGGAGACATATTGAGAAAAATGTTGCTAAGACCAATGTCAAAGAAATTACCGCCTGATCAGAGAAAGACAATTATCATATGATCTCTCTGATATGAGGAACTTGAGGGGCAGGGTCGGGGGTTGTGGAGGGTAGGGAGGGAAAAATAATGAAACAAGATGGGATCGGGAAGGAGACAAACCATAAGAAACTCCTAATCTCACAAAACAAACTGAGAATTCCTGGGGGGTGGGAGGGTAGGGATAGGGTGGATGGGTTATGGACATTGGGGAGGGTTTGTGCTTTGGTGAGTGCTGTGAAAGGTGTAAGCCTGATGATTCACAGACCTGTACCCCTGGGGCAAATAATAAAAAAAGAAAGAAAGAAAAGAAATTATCGCCTGTTCTCTTCTAATTACCCCCTATTTGTGACTGCACTGTGCCGCTCCTCCTTGCACCAGCTTCCAGAGAGAAATAATACACACAGAGTGTGCACTATGCAAATGCATATTGCCTATTACTAATTGGCTTTTGCTCCAAACCCATAAGGCTTCCTGGTCCATGTGGAGTCCTCTTTTTTGCCTAGGCTACAGGCAAGCCTGAGGGACACCTCTCTCTTTCCCCTGAGGCTCTCACCCTCTTGGGAAGGTAAGGAGGGGCCATTCCAAAGTCAATTACGTCAAGGAAAAGAAAGACGGAAAGGAAATTTCTCTTTAAGGTCTAAATTTTTTCCTACAGTCTTTTTTTTTTTT
>LNAC01000009.1:2682058-2703075 GCA_002007465.1 Ailurus styani | reverse complement strand
GTTATTTGTCCGCGCCTCGTAGGCAGCGCTGTCCCCCGGCGGCCGCCTCCCGACGCCGCGGGAGTGGGATCGCCCGTCCCGGGGGCCTCGCCGGGGGTTCCGCCCCGCTCCCTGCACCGCCCGGCGTCTGACCCGCTCTGACTCGGATACTAAATCCCGGCGGCCGCTGGCTGCTGCGCCCGGGAGGATCTGCCCTCCGCCGTCGGGGGTACCCACTTGCCGCCGCGAGCGCCCTTCCCCTGCAGCCGCCGCCCCTCCCGCCTTCAAACACTATTGGTCCTCTCTGGGTTCCTGTTCTCCCGGGAACGCCCCTTCTCCTAGGAGACAGTTGCCCTGACCCCGCCCCGAGTATCCCTCCAGCTCCCTCCGCGGGTTTCGGCCCTTTGGGGCCCACTTGGGGGCCTAGCGGTGCTCGCCCGCCCGCCCTGCACGCACGCCAGCCGGCGCCTCAGGTTTTCCCTCTGGTGGCCCACCCGCCTTCTCTCCCGGGTGGGGCCTGGGCGCGGTGGTCCTCGCCCCCGAAGTTCCGTTCCCCGTGCTTCCCGGGGAAGGGGCGCTCCCTCCACGCCCCCCACCACCGCCCGACCGGCCGCCCCCGCCGCCCCGCGGGTCGCTCAGCCTCTCCTATCTCCCCCCACTTTGGCAGGACAGTTGCTGTGCGACTTGGACAGTAGAGGAGCGCCTCCCAAGTTTTCATCCAACTGCCACCCCTAAAGCTTCCATCCTCCTCCCCTCAGAGAGGACGTTTGATGCCGGGCCCCTGAGATTCTCATTGACAAGCCCCTCTGGGTCCCCCTGAGCAGAGCCTGCTGACCCAATTGCCCACCTTTGCGGCTTTGATGCCTAGCCATGTCTGCCTCCTCCTCAGGCGGCTCCCCCAGGTACTGCCGTCGTGGGGGGCGCCTCCGCAGAAGGGCAGGGAAAGGTGGTCAGGGGCCCCCAGGCCAGGCTCTCTGGAGGCTTCTCTTTTCAGCTTCCCTGTTTTGTGCATTGGAAGTCTGGACCAGACACTGAAAAAGTCATTTTTAAAGGGAAGGGGAAAAGAAGTGCTCGTTTGCAATCCCAGCTCTGCCTCCCTCTTGCCCTCCCTCTCTCCCCAGGTGCCCCAGTTCCTGGTAGCAAACAGGGCCACCATTGTCTTTATGGAGTGCTAGGCACGGGTCCTTTTTGAAAGGAAGCTACATGTAAATAAATAACAGTGATGTAGGCAGGTAACAAGGTGTTGATGCGGTCCAGGTGATTCGATGGCAAGCCCGTGGCGGGGAGATAGATTTCCCAAAATCTGTTGGCTTTTAAGTGAGGAGGGGGAAAAAAATCTGTCTACTCAGATTTGGTATTCCTCACCTAAACAATGAGTAGGGCACAATAAATATTTTTTTCTTTTTCATCAAGGTGTGACACATACAGCAGGTTACTGGCCAAGTGCTTGAGCATTTTCCTGCTGCATTTTTAGGTTGCATTATTCTCCCCTAAGTATTTCTGGGGAGGGCGGAAGTCCTATTTGGAGGCTGTTAGGAAGTAGTAGGAAGGATCAAATGAATTTTCCAAGTCCCTTTCCATCGTGGAATTCTTGGACGCTCTGCTGCCAAATACTGGAGATGAAACTTTTGCTATATTTGCAGATTTGGTGACGGGGCTGTTTATGTATGAACATGACAAATTGCACATAGTATTAAAGGGAAAAAAAACAAAAGAAACAAACAAAAACCTCTCCAAAACAAAAAAGAACCCTGCTTCTCAGGATTTTAAAGGGTAGCAAGTAGAATATTTGGGGACATAGGGCTTTCCATCAGCTTACTTGAATACGTGACTGTTAATTTTATGAATTTGAGTCACAGGGACTTTGTTCCTGGGCCTGCTGCTCTGTCTTTTGATGTCTGTCACTCCCGGAGCAAGTCCCCCCCGCCCCGGGCCGCCTCTGCTCCGGGCACAGTCCTGGGCACTTTCACCCTTGGCCACACTAGTGCCTTGCCTGGTGCTCCTGTGCTGCCTGATTTTTGTCACCTGACAGGATGACAGCTGGGCTTTTTAGCAAAAGGTCACAATACCTGTGATGTGACAGCAGAGGTTAAAAGGCCAGCCCTGCAAACGCCCATCACCCCGTTTCCATCCCCCTGCGGGGCACACCATGTGTGTTCGGTGGCCGTGTAAAGGGAGCCAAGTGATTCCAGACTGGTTCTCCTAGCCGTGAACTCGTGTGTCATTTCGGGAGATCTAAGAGACAGAAGAGCCCTAGTTTTCTGCTGACAATCTGGTTCTTGTGCCTGGGTGCAGGTTTTCATCGTGTGGGAAGAACGGAGTAACAAGTCTCACGCAGAAAAAGGTCTTGAGGACACCTTGTGGCACACCCAGTGTGACTGTGACGGTAGGTGACGTGCCCGCGGAGCAGCCCTCCGGTCTGCGGCCCCACCAGCAACGCTTCGGCTCGCCTTTTCCAGGAGCTGCCTTTCCCCCGCTGCCCCCGCTGTGGCCCAGTGCTCTGCCAGAGGCCTTCCTGCGTATCCTGCTGAGTGGGGGCTTGGTTGCTTGGTTTTAGTTTTTGGTTTTCGGCCGGTGGTAAAACTGCCCGGTGCGAGGAGGTTGTCTTCACCTAATCCTTGCAAATTCCAGAAGTCCCGAGAACACATTTTCCAAAAGAAAGAAGAAAAGAGAATGGGGAAGGGGAGGTTGCAGGTGGTGGGCCGGGGGTGTGTGCGGCTGGGGGTTTTGCCCTGCTCGGGTTCTCTTCCCAATCAATCCAAACTTCTCAGCGCAGCATTTCCTTCGGCTTTCCGTTTTCCTCGTCTTTCCCCTGCCTACTGCCTGATTCGCTGTGCACTCTTAACCACGCGGTGTGTCTCCTGTGCTAACGTGCATGCCCAGATCAGGTCCCAGGGCAGAAGGATTTCCTTGCTTTCCAGCTGTGCCACGCTGAGTCTACCGAGGAGCTCTGCCTTCTAGCAGGCTCGGAAGGAGACTCCGCTCGGAGGACCCTGGGGCCTGGGTTCGCGCTCTTGTGTGGACCCCGGAGGTCTTGCAGACCCCCTCTCTTGAGCGGACCCAGATCTTCCAGGTGGTCTGTGGTCTGCAGCCGGGATCTCTGCGGGAGTCTGCTGAACGGCACTACCTCCGTGCTTCCTGCCCGCATGCCAGTAGTCGGTAGCTGTCCTGCTCGCTTGGTGGCTAGGCTGTCAGTGGCCCCCAGAGGCTGTGAGCTCGGTTTTTTATGCCAGTTTACTCATCAACAGATCAACCTTTTTTGTGTTGTCCTCCCCCGCCTGCCAGAAGCGAACCATGAAGGACCGCTCTTCAACCCCCCCCTTACATGTTCACGTGGATGAGAACACTCCTGTCCACGTCCACATAAAAAAACTCCCGAAACCATCAGCAACCAGCAGCCAGGTAGGAGCATGCCGGTCGGGCGAGGTGAAGGCTGTGGAGCAGGGTGACCCCTCCCAGCACGGCCTCCTCGGGCTTCCAATTGCACAAAGCTTTGGGGGACAAATGCACTTGCTTTCAGAGGCCAGCTGCCTGGCTGGAAGGTAGGCAACACTGTCACCCAGAAGTGGCGGCGGTGGCCTTAGTCAGAAGAGGCTCCCTTGCAGAGTTGGAAGTGGATACCACCAGAGTGAGACCACGGCCAGCTGTGTGGGGAAGTGACCCTGGGTTTGTCCCTTTCCACAGAAATCTCATAAGCGCGGAATGAAAGGGGACACCGTGAATGTGCGGCGGAGCGTCCGGGTGAAAACCAAGGTACCTTGGATGCCCCCTGGAAAATCATCCACCCGGCATGTGGGATGCAAGTGGGAGGTAGGCTCATTTTTGTTCAGGCTTTTCTTCTCAGACTGGTCAGGTTGTAGAAGGCCTCAACCTTGGTATGATTCAGGGTCAGCTGTCGCTCTTAGAAATGTCCCAGTAGGTCCTGTTTACTGAGCGCCTGGCTAAACCCTGAAAGTACTCGAATGTTCTTGAGCCCTTAACACCACTGCCAGGTGGTAGGTCTTGCTCTCCCCACGGACAGTTGAGGAAACCAAGGTTGACAGAGAGATGAAGTCCCAGAGAAAGTAGCAGAGCCAGAGTCAGGGCTGAGGGAGGTCTCGTTCTAGAAAGTGCACCCTTGGCCTCTCTGATGGGTATGTGCAGAGCCATATGTCTTTCCCCGTGTAACCGTGACAACATCTGAAGTGTAACTGACAAAATATATACCAGGTGCATATTTAAGAAAGCAGCCCCTCTTCTGAGGTAGCCCCCATAAGAGGTCATGCGTGTATTCCATGGATGTCATCAAAATCACTTCTGGAATAATCTCCTAGGGAATAATCACCTTCCATATCAGTTGTCAAGGGGCCAAGAGAATTACTGTCCCTTTTTTTTTTTAAGCCATGCCTCAACGTGTTTTGCTTGTCCATCCATCCATCCATCCGTGCAGTAATTCTTGCAGCATATTTGTTTCTTGAGACTTGTGCCAGACACTGCGGGCCCCTGGGGTGACAGCCGCAGACTCCCAGGCGCACCCCTCCTTAGGGTTACGTTCTAGTCAATTGCAGTGAAAAACCTCAGGATGAGGCAAGACCTTTGGGCTGCATTTTATTTTTTTTTTTTATTTTTTTATTTATTTTTTTTTTTTAAAGATTTTATTTATTTATTTCACAGAGGGAGAGAGATCACAAATAGGCAAAGAGGCAGGCAGAGAGAGAGGGGGAAGCAGGCTCCACACTGAGCAGGGAGCCCGATGCGGGCCTCGATCCCAGGACCCCGAGATCATGACCTGAGCCGAAAGCAGAGGCTTTAAACCACTGAGCCACCCAGGCGCCCATGGGCTGCATTTTAAATAAAGATCTCATTACCAGGGCAAGTAAAAAGGACCTGAGGCTGCTTTGAGATGACGATGATGCCTGGCTCATTTTGAAACATTCAGTCTTTTGCCGATAGTTGATTACTTTTAAAATTAGAAATAAAAAATAAAAGTAATTATTCTGAAGTCCTACTTCACGGGTGTGACTCCCTGATTTACCAGTTTTTCCTAAGACACAAAGGGAGTATGGGGTATTCTAGGAGATAAGTGAGAAGTGTTCTGACCAGTATGTATGTATGTGTGTATGTGTGTGTGTGTGTGTGTGTGTGTGTGTGTGTACATATGTATGTGTGTGTATAGATATATATACACATATATCTGTGCATATACTTATATAAGAAAGATTGGAATTAAAATGCTATCTTCCATTTTTTGCTACATGTACCTCACTAATGATCAGTGAGACATAAAAAGTATATTTTAAAAACACAAGCTCTCATTTTTTTTTAAGATTTTTTTTTATTATTTATTTATTTGACATACACAGAGAGAGATCACAAGTAGGCATCGAGGCAGAGAGAGAGGAGGAAGCAGGCTCCCTGCCGAGCAGAGAGCCTGATGTGGGCCTTGATCCCAGGACCCTGAGATCATGACCTGAGCTGAAGGCAGAGGCTTTAACCCACTGAGCCACCCAGGCGCCCACAAGCTCTCATTTTTATTGAATGGCATATAGTTAAAAAGCTCACCGATATCTCATGTTTACTAGTACATGAAAAATCAGCAAACCTTTTTAGACCTTTTTTTTTTTTTTTAAGATTTTATTTATTTGACAGAGAGAGAGAGAGAGAGATCACAAGTAGGCAGAGAGAGAGAGAGGAGGAAGCAGGCTCTGTGCTGAGCAGAGAGCCCGATGTGGGGCTCGATCCTAGGACCCTGATATCATGACCTGAGCTGAAGGCAGAGACTTAACCCACTGAGCTACCCAGGTGCCCCTTTTTAGAACCTTCTGAGAGGTTGTGGAGACCATTTAACAGTTGTGGAGCATTTATCTAAACATTGATGCTATAGTTGGGGTTTTAAAAATTTTTTTCCCAGCTATTTAAATTTTTAAGTAATCTCTATATCCCGCTTGGGGCTTGAATGCACAACCCTGAGATCAAGATTTGCACGTTCCACCGACTGAACCAGACAGGCACCCCAGGGGTGCTATAGTTTTATATCTAGGAATTGATTCTATTGTTTTATACTTACAAATTTATCCTTAAAAAAGTCACAAAAGAGTACAGGGATGGTGTATCAAGATGTTTATAAGAGAGAAAAATTGGAAGCAACCTAAATGTCTATCGGGAGGGTATTGGTTAAATTATGATACACCCATGCAATGTACATCCATATAGATGGGGGTAGATATTTATAAATGATAATTAAGGAGCCACGTAACATGTAGAGTTTGGCCTTATTTGTGCAAAAAAGGGCGTGTGAGGGAGGCATCTGGCTGGCTTAGTCCACGGAGCATGCAACTCTTAATCTTGGAGTTGTGAGTTGGAGCCCCACATTGGGCGTGGAGCCTACTTTAAAAGAAAGAAAGAAAGAAAGAAAAAGGCAGTCTGTATCCATGTGCATATGCATGTGTTTGTATATATATAACATTTTCTGGAGAGATATACGGGAAGTAGTAAGCAGTGGTTGCCTCTGGGGTAGGAGGGCTTTATTTTTTATGGTCTGCTTGAATTTCATTACAACAAGCATACTCTATTTTATAATTAAAAATGCTCTTTATTTTATTTTTAAGATTTTATTTATTTATTTGACACAGAGAGATCAGATCACAAGTAGGCAGAGAGGCAGGCAGAGAGAGAGGGGGAAGCAGGCTCCCCACTGAGCAGGGAGCCCAGTGGAGGCCTCGATCCCAGGACCCTGAGATCATGACCTGAGCCGAAGGCAGAGGCTTTAACCCACTGAGCCACCCAGGCGCCCTTAAAAATGCTCTTTAGGGGCACCTGGCTGGCTCAGTCAGTGGAGTGTGTGACTCTTGATCTTGGGGTCTTGAGTTCAAGCCCCACGTTAGGGATGGAGATTACATAAAAAAATAAAATCTTTCTTGAAAAATGCTTTTTAAAAAACTAAAAAGACTTGGTAGTTTTGAAGTATACATTGAAGATCTGCCACTATGGAAATTGATCTCCCCGTTGACCAGGGTTATTAGGAGCTGTGGTCCTCCCCTGGAAAGCTTGGTGTCTGCTTTCAGTCCTCTGGCCGCAGAATCCTAGGAATGGAGGAGCCCAGAGTGATGACTTGTCTCCCAAGTAGTAGCTGTATTTCATTATTTCATGCTGCCCTCTTGAGCCCGTGCCTTTCCCCTTCCTAGTGGTGCTCTTTGTTTCTGGGAAGATGTAGCCTGACCCTTTCCATTTTGGACAAGGGAGAAAGACTCCTTCCTTTGGAAAGGAAGAAATATGGGGTGAGCTGGCCACAGACTTTGGAAGCTGCTATGTACATGTGGGGATTCTTTGACTTTTTAAAACCCCTTCTGGTATAGATTGATCACCTTTGGAAGAAAGGAGGTCTGGGTTTTTTCTCTACCCTGTAAGTGAAAGTGATCTTGTTTTTTTACAGGAGGTTGAAAATACAAATAGACGGTCACCTGTAATCTTACCACTCTAATGGGGCCACTATTAAGTTTTAAAAGCTTTGTATGAAAAGTGTAGGAAAGTACACACATCAGAAATGTGTTGCTTGATTGATAAATTTTTACAAACTGAATATACTGTGTAACTGTTTCCCTGCTTAAGAAACCACATCATCACCAGCTTCCCCAGAAGCTCCCCTCTGGTCCCGGTGCTGTCATTACCACCCCCCAGGGGAACCACGCTCCTGAAACCGCTAGTATTTTGGTGTATTTACTGTCACACTTTTTCCTGTGCATAGTTTGGGGTTTTAAAATATCATTGTAATCATACTATATAGTGTTCTATTATCCTCCTTTTAAATATGGCAAACTTTTTGTCTTAAAAAAGCAATGCACGGTCGCTGTTGAAAAATTAGAAAATCCAACACAAGGAAAAAGTAAAAAACACCTGTCATCCCGCCACTCTGAAAAGAGCTCTGGAACTTCTCAGTGGAAGCCTACCTGATCTCTTCTTATGAAGAGACTGCTTGTTTTGATTTTTGTAAATATGGGACCATATTTCACTTATCACTGTATTCTTTTTTTACTTTATGTTTCATTATATTCTTTTTATTTTTTATTTTTATTTATTTTTTATTATTAATCATTATATTCTTTTTAAACATGTTTTTGACTATGTTTACATTGCACATTATTTTTTAAGGTAGTATTCCATTGTGGGTATATTTGTACTGTGATGTATTTAATACTCTCTTGGCATACATTTGTCTCTATCCTTGATTTTATTTTATTGTATTTTTTTCTTGCCTTGATTTTAAATATTGATTCACATTCATAAATATTCTTGATAAGTCCCTCGAAATAGAATTGCTGGGACACAGGGCACATGCAGCTTTTTTTGTTTGTTTTTTTAAAGATTTTATTTATTTATTTGACAGAGAGATCGCAAGTGGGCAGAGAGGCAGGCAGAGGGAGAGGGGGAAGCAGGCTCCCTGCTGAGCAGAGAGCCTGATGCGGGGCTTGATCCCAGGACCCTGAGATCATGACCTGAGCCGAAGGCAGTGGTTTAACCCAATGAGCTACCCAGGCGCCCCCACATGCAGTTTTAACATCATACTCTGTAAATCCTACTTATTTGGCCTGAGAGTTACTCTCTTACTGAAAACTTCTTTTATTTCCTCTTCCCCTGGAAACTGGCACAGAAGGTTGGCCACGTCAGCTTAAGAGGAGCACAGAACTGTACAAAAAAATGAGAAATAACAATTACTTAATGCAACAGAATAAACTTAAAGACTGAGAGAGTCAAGTTCAACACAGCAAAAACCCATGGAAACCCTGGCTCCCAGATTATAATATCTTTCTGTCTGGAGTCTTATAAGCAAAGGGTTATATACCTTTACGTAAACTTCTCAGAGGGGCACATGCATTTGATTTAAAAAATTCGTTTTTAAGCTGATGCATTTAAATAAATGTTTTTCAGACATCATACCTTTTGACCTCTATTCAGTATGCATTTCTAATAATATTTTTCTCCATAACCAAAATAACACCGATTAGCCCTAAAAACTTTCTTATTATCATATATCAAACTTACCATATATTATCATAGATCAAATTTACCCACTTGTCCCTAAAATAACTCTGATAGCAGATTTGGGTTACTCGTAACTCTCCACTGTCACGCATTCATATTCACTGCAAAGACTTGTGACTTCTTTCCCTTTTACCCTAGGTGTTTGAAAGCATCTATTGCTCCAAACTTTGTCCAACATGGGGTATTACTACTATTTTTGCCAGTACTGTTCTAGCCTTTATTTTAAACTTGACATTGTAACACAGGTTTCTTTCTTGGTAGAGACTCTTCAGAAACCTCATGTAAGCACGGGTAGGTAACATTCCATCGAGAAGGCCCGCTGCGCAGTCCGTCCCGGGTCCCCTGTGGTCGGCCCTCAGCGCTTTAGCTCTTCCTGCCGCCAGTGGACAAGCAGGTGCGCTGGAACCCATGCCTGCGGCCTTGCCTTATGAGTTCACGTGTCTCTCCCTCCTCTGCATCAGAATCCACCTCACTGTCTGGAGATCACGCCACCCTCTTCAGAAAAGCTGGTCTCGGTGATGCGGTTAAGTGACCTCTCTACGGAAGATGACGACTCGGGTCACTGTAAAATGAACCGTTATGATAAGAAGATTGACAGTCTAATGAATGCGGTTGGTTGTCTCAAGTCTGAGGTGAGGGAGGTAGGGGGCTGGAGTAGCTCGTGCCCTGAGGATGTGACAGACCGCTCAGGTCGATTCCTGGTGGACCGCTTCCTTCGGGCTGCCCGCCTGGGGGCCTCCCGCCCTTCTCGGCTGGCTGCCCGGGGCTTCAGGTGCCTCTGAGGAGGTAGCCCGGGCAGCCTGGGCTCCCTCTCCGTCGAGCACTTAGCCCGGGGCCTGGCTCTGAGCCCACCTGGTGCCTCTGTGTGGATGCCCTGGTTTGACTTGTCATAGCCATAGATGACAGTGGCGGGATTGTCCCCGTTCTGGAGACGACACGACTGGGACACTGGGACCTCGGTTTCCCTTTTTTTTTTTTTTTTTTAAGATTTTATTTATTTGACAGAGAGAGATCACAAGTAGGCAGAGAGGCAGGCAGAGAGAGGGGAAGCAGTGAGCAGGGAGCCCAAAGCGGGGCTCAATCCCAGGACCCTGAGATCATGACCTGAGCCAAAGGCAGAGGCTTTAACCCACTGAGCCACCCAGGCGCCCTCTGTTTCCCACTTTTAACACAACAGTTTAGAAAGAGAACAGAGCCCCAAAGAGGTGCAAGAAGTTTGGCCTCAGTTGTGGGCTGTGTGCTTGGGCGGAACAACCCTGGTGGCCCGTGTCTTTAGTCCCCGCCCTGCATTTGGGGCTCACGGGTCCACCTGGAGAACCCGGGGCCGGCTGCCTGGCAACAGCCCTTTCTCCGAAGCCCGTAGAGCGCGGGCCTTTTCGGGACATCTCCCCTGCGGTGTGCCAGCTGGACCACGGCCTGTATCCCGGCTCTGTCCCCAGCCAGCACGTCCGTCACTTGGGCTCTCTGTACTCGGTTTTTCTCAGTAACGAGGAAGTGAGAGGAACAGTGTCTGCCCCTCATCTCGGTGCCGATTAACCGAGATTGCGCCCAACAGGACCTCAGTTCCTATGCACCTGTCGGTCGGAGGTGCCCTTGACCGGTCCAAGGCCACGGGCCTAGCAGCGCGGCGGAGGGGGAGCCTCCCCTCAGTGGCCCTGCCTGCGTGTCCCCCGCACAGGTCAAGATGCAGAAGGGTGAGCGCCAGATGGCCAAGAGGTTCCTGGAGGAGCGAAAGGAGGAGCTGGAGGAGGTGGCCCATGAGCTGGCCGAGACCGAGCACGAGAACACGGTGCTGCGGCACAACATCGAGCGCATCAAGGAGGAGAAGGACTTAACCATGTAAGGGGGCCCTGCCCCGAGGACGTTCCTCCCGCCACAGTGTCGCCCAGGCTCCCGGCTGTTCTACAGCCACGAGCTAGTGATTCAGTGGTTCCCGCTGCGAGGACAAGGACCCCACAGGGCGCCGTGGGGGTGGGGCAGCCTCTCTGGAACCAGCGACACTTCCGGAGAGCCCTGCAGGGGGGTGAGGAGACGGGCAATAGGCACTGGGCAAGAAAGCGTGTGGGATCTCGAGGGAGCAGCCGCAAAGGGGGGACGTGGCGACTGGGAATTGGAAAGCAGGCCAGAGCGAGGAGGGGCGCGTGCAGAGGGCACGAGGCGCCATGGAGGTTGGAGGGGCTGCTCTTAGCCGTGGCTCTGAGGAGTTTGCACTGAGGAGCCACGGAAGGGTTTTCCAAGCCGGGAGTGGAGGTGAAGGCCCTGCTCTCGTGCCCAGGCGGCCTTCCAGAAGCCCTCCCTCCCCCTCCCCCACTGTTCCCTGACCAGGAGATGAGCCTCGCAGGGCATTGTGAGGCGAACCTCAGAGCCCTGGGAGGGCTCACAGAGCACTATTCTGTCTGGCCCCAGGCTTCAGAAGAAACACCTCCAGCAGGAGAAGGAGTGCCTCATGTCCAAGCTGGTAGAAGCTGAAATGGATGGGGCTGCCGCCGCCAAGCAAGTCATGGCCTTGAAGGACACAATTGGGAAGCTGAAGACGGTGGGTGGCATGCAGAACCACCCAGCCATGGGACTGGGCCCCGAGGCGGGCAAGTTGCAGGCTGAGGAGGGGTCTTGACACAGGCTGACTTTATGACATCTCCAGGCCAGGGGAGGACACACTTGACTCCTCAGCCCCCACCCACACTCTCACTTCCGGAGCCTGATCCTTGAGGATGACCTCTGGTGGCCAGGGTCTCTGAGGAGACCTCGTCATGGGTCTCCTGGGATCACAGTGAGTCAAGGCATAAGTCTGATTCCTGCAAGTGTCAGCCACAGTTTGATTCCTGCGAGTATCGGCCAGCAGGTGTCGTCCTCCTCCACCTCCTCCAGGAAGCCTGCCCTAACTGCACTTGCCCACCCTGAGCTCCCCAGCCCTTCTCTCCACTTGTTGCTCTCAGCCGACTCAGCTCCTGCCCCCATCCTTCCAGGTCCATCTCCTCTGGGAAGGCTGCTCATGACCCCCCGCGGCCCTGTGCACAGCCCGGGGCTCCTGACCTGGGCTTCCTGGCACCAGCACCTCTTAAGAGGGGCCTGCCTGCGCCTCCTCCTCCCTTCTCCCCGCGCACCTTGTAAGACTGCCTGCTGTCTTCCAGGAGAAACAAATGACCTGCACGGACATCAACACCCTAACGAGGCAGAAGGAACTTCTCTTGCAGAAGCTGAGCACGTTTGAAGAGACCAACCGCACCCTCCGAGACCTGCTGAGGGAACAGCACTGCAAAGAGGTGAGCTCCTGGCCTTGACCGCACCCCATGCCCCGGAGGCCCCGCAGGCCCCGCTGCTCTGAGCCTCCCAGTTCCTCTCCTGTGATAGGAAGGTACCCTCCGTGTCTGACCTGAGAGGGCTGTCGGAAGATACGACCCGTCTTCCCGTGAAGCGCGGGCACCCGGCAGGGGTGCCTTAGCTGTCGAAGCCAGAGCTGGTTTTGCAGGAAGGATCTGTGGTGTTAAGGAGGGGATCGGCCCTCGTTTACACAGAGGATGGCTGGGGGCTGCAGACGCCAACTGTAGGGTAGCGCTTTGTTTTCTTTTTTTTTTTTTTTTAAGATTTTATTTATTTGACAGAGAGAGAGAGAGATCACAAGTAGGCAGAGAGGCAGGCGGGGGGGGGGAAGCAGGCTCCCTGCTGAGCAGAGAGCCTGAAGCTGGACTGGATCCTAGGACCCTGAGATCATGACCTGAGCACCTAGCGCTTCGTTTTCTTAAAAGATGTGGGTTCCTAATGATACTCTGCATTAGTAAATGATTCTGGAAAGACCGACAGTATAAACAGCTGTCTCCCTGTTGGGTTCAAACCAAAGAGAGACCATAGTACGGTGTTCTGTTTTTTATTTTTTTGTTTTTTAGCATTGCCAGCTTCTTGTTTGGATTTAAAAAAATTCGTATTTAATATTTTATTTAATCACTTCTTTGCTTTTTGGCTAAGCTCAAGTGTAGCATCTGTTCTTATCAGTTTGATATTTTTATTGTTTTAAGATTGTTTTTTATTTAAGAGAGTTTGTAGGGAAGGATGAGTGGTGGGGTGGTGGCAGAGAATAAGAGGGAGAAGCAGATTCCCTGCTGAGTGGAGTGCCTGATGCGGGGCTCGATCTCAGGACCCTGGGATCATGACCTGAGCTGAAGGCAGACACTTAGCTTACTGAGCCACCCGGTTGCCCCTATTTAATTTTTTTTAAGTGGGCTCTACACCCAACCTGGAGCTCAAACTCACCATGATCAAGAGCCACTCATTCCACTGATGGAGACAGCCAGGTGCCCCCTAGAAATTAGTATGTATGTATGTATGTATGTATGTATGTATGTATGTATTTTTAGAAATTAGTATTTAAATAAGTAAAATAGGGACCCCTGGGTGGCTCAGTGGGTTAAGTGTCTGCCTTCGGCTCAGGTCATGATCCCAGGCTGCTGGGATCAATCCCCGCATTGGGCTCCCTGCTCAGCGGGGAGCCAGCTTCTCCCTCTGCCTGCCTCTCCCCCTGCTTGTGCTCTCTCTCCTCTCTCTCTCTGACAAATAAATGAAATCTTTCTTTTTTTAAGGTTTTATTTATTTATTTGACAGAGGGAGACCCAGCGAGAGAGGGAACACAAGCAGGGGGAGAGGTAGAAGCAGGCTTCCCACTGAGCAGGGAGCCCAAAGCGGGGATTGATCGCAGGACTCTGGGATCATAACCTGAGCCCAGGGCAGACACTTAACCCACTGAGCCACCCAGGCCTCCCAGTAAATAAAATCTTAAAAAAAAAAAGTAATATAAAGTGGTGTGCTCACCAGCCAGCTTTCCAAACAAAATCTTATCCATGTAGTTATTTATTTATTTATTTATCTATTTATTTATTTTTAAGATTTTATTTATTTATTTGACGCAGAGAGAGATCAGATCACAAGTAGGCAGAGAGGCAGGCAGAGAGAGAGGAGGAAACAGGCTCCCCACTGAGCAGAGAGCCAGATGCGGGCTCCGTCTCAGGACCCTGAGATCATGACCTGAGCCCAAGGCAGAGGCTTTAACCCACTGAGCCACGCAGGCACCCCCCCATGTAGTTATTTAAATCCCTCCTTTGGTGATAAGCTTATCAGAAGGATCCTTTATCTCCAATCTGATCATCTTTATCACTTACGTATGTATCCCTAAGTGACATACAATATTATTTAACGTGTTTTCAAACCTTACGTAAATAATATGGTTTCATGTGTCTTCTTCTGAGTTTTCTTTTTTCACTCAAAATATATTTTTTAAAGACTTATTTATTTGAGAGAGAGACCAGGGGGAGGGGCAGAGAGAGAGAGAGAGAGAGAGACCCAAGCAGACTTACCGCTGATCAGAGCCCTATGCAAAGTTGATCTCAGGACTCTGAGATCATCATCTGAGCCAAAACCAAGAGTCCAACGCTTAACTGATAGGGACACCCAGGTACTCCCACTCAATTTTTTTGAGATCCACCCACTCTGATCCCTGAGGCCTAAGGTAGTTAATTTTTACTGCTATGTTCCATTTTATGACAACCACAATTTATCCTTTCTTTTGTTGATGGAGACATATTTTCAGTTTGCTCTTGCAAGCAGTGTTATTTTGGGCATTCACGTACACTATCCTGGTATACCCAAGAGTTTCTAGAATATATTTCTATCAGTTTTATTAGTTTCAGCTAAATTACGCCCTTAGAATCATTAATACCTGTTTTAATGTCTGACTCAGTGTTCTTGGATGGGCAATTTTTAACCTCCCTGGGCCTCAGTTTTCCCATCTATAAAACTTCTACATGGCGTCATGTGAGGACATGGACGAGGGAGGAGCATACTTGGCACCCAGTGGTGCTTGGTAAATGGTAGGTGGTAAGTGCTGCCGCTGTTTGTCCTGGAACTGTGGCCCCCAGAAAACCTCTTCCTACCTAGTTTTTTCTTTTTTGACCCCTTAGCTTCTACCATCCTGGAATTCCAGAATCTCCCTTTGGAGGTGAAGGGTCAGCCAGTTTGGACTCCCACCCACAGCAGGAGCTCTGTGTTCAGTCCAGGCTCTTATCTCCTCCTGCCCATGTGGCACTCGGGACAGGACCCCTCCATCTTGGTGTTTGCTAAGGACACTCAGTGGAGTCAGTTGGCTTAGGCCCAGCTCTGCCACCTCCAGCTGTGTGATCTTGCACAGCTCACCTTGCTTTTCCCCCCAGCCTCCATCTCCTCTTCTGTAAAAAGGGGGTGGTGGTGGTACATGGCTCCTTAGAATGGGGGACTTGGTGAGACTGTGGTAGTTTGTGTGGTGTCCCCCCGGAAGCTCAGAAGACATGGCATAAAGGGCTGCGAGAACAGCTTCAGGCCTAAGCTTTCATGCTGCGTTTGCCTCCCTGTTTCCGGAGAAACCGCTCCCAGTCCTGTCCCGGCTTGTGCCGGGACCCTGTGAGCCTGAGAGGAGAAGGGAGGGCAAGCCTCTCTCTAGGGAAGAATAGAGAAGGTTCACAGGCACAGCCTGTTGGGAAGATTGGCAAGGGGAGCAGCAGTTGGGGGAAGAGGGAGCTCAGTGGCTGATAAACATATGAGTAATTAGAAAAATGCAAGCTAGAACGGAAGGAGTCTTGCTGGCAAAGACTGGCCTGCCGCCCAGGGCCCCTCCTGTCCTGCCTGTGGCCATGCAAATCCGTGCAGGCATTTTGTAGGTCATTTCAGCTGAAAACCTGGCCCAGGCATTCCTCCTCTTGGTATCAACCCCAGAGACTTGTACGTGCCCAGCCCAGCAGGGCCCATTACTACAGTGTTTGCAGTTGTGCAATCCAATGGTGAACAGCCACATCGCCCAGAGGCTATGCACGGGAGAGGTTAACAAGGCAGGGGCATCCTATGAGCTCTGTGATATGAGGAACTTGAGGGGCAGGGCGGGGGGTTGTGGGGGGGTAGGGAGGGAAAAATAATGAAACAAGATGGGATGGCGAAGGAGACAAACCATAAGAGACTCCTAGTCTCACAAAACAAACAGGGTTACTGGGGGGTGGGAGGGTAGGGATAGGGTGGATGGGTTTTGGACACTGGGGAGGGTTTGTGCTTTGGTGAGTGCTGTGAAAGGTGTAAACCTGATGATTCACAGACCTGTACCCCCAGGGCAAATAATAATAATAATAATAATAAAAAGAGGAAAAAAATGCAGGGGCATGCTAGAGAGAAGGCAGATTAGTGGTCGCTGGAGGAGAGGGACAAAGAGATTGCTTTAACAATTTTAACAAATTTTAACAATTTCCTTTGGGATGATAAAAATGTTCTGGAACTCCCGCGTTGTCGATGGTTGCCCAACATTGTGAATGTACTCTACGCCACTGAATTTTACACTTAAAAATGGTTAAAATGGCAAGGTTCACGTTTTACTTTCAGATTTTATTTATTTATTAGAAAGAGAGCGAGAACTCGCAAGCACAAGTGTGGGGCGGGGAAGGGCAAAGGGAAAGGCAGACTCCCCGCTGAGCAGGGAGCCCGATGTGGGGCTCAGTCCCAGGACCCTGGGATCATGACCTGAGCTTCATGAAAGGTAGACGCTTAGTTAACTGAGCCACCCAGGCGCCCCCCGCAATGTTCATGTTATGAATGTTTAACCACAATTAAATTAATAATGCAGTATGCCAAAAACCATTGAGTTGTGCATTTTATTTTATTTTCTTATTTTTTATTTTTTTTATTTTTAAAGGATTTTATTTGTTTGATAGAGAGAGTGTACGCACGAGCAGGGGGAGTGGGAGATGGAGAAGTAGGCTCCCCACCAAGCAGGGAGCCCAATGTGAGGCTCGATCCCAGAACCCTGGGATCATCATCAGAGCCAGAGGCAGACACCTAATCAACCGAGCCACCCAGGTGCTCCGAGTTGTGCATTTTATTTTATTTTAATTATTTATTTTTTTGTTACATAAATTAACCCACTTGTTATAAGCTAGCAATGTTTCAAATGGTGGAGCTTCTACTGGTCTTTCAACTCCTTCAGTCTTCTGACGGCAGACTTTACTGTGACGATAGAAGTGGTGTTGTCGGTCCAGGCGCCACCAGCAATGGTTTTCTTTTTCTTTTCTTTTTTTTTTTTTAAGATTTTATTTATTCATTTCACAGAGGGAGATAGATCACAAGGAGGCAGAGGCAGGCAGAGAGAGAGAGGGGGAAGCAGGCTCCCCGCTGAGCAGGGAGCCCGATGCGGGCCTCGATCCCAGGACCCTGAGATCACGACCTGAGCTGAAAGCAGAGGCTTTAACCCACTGAGCCACCCAGGCGCCCCAGCAATGGTTTTCATGCAGGAGCCACAATCCCAGATCCCCACAGCTCATCTTTTCATCTTGGTTTTGCCACAGAAGGAGCAAATGTACTTGGCATGCTGGCTTATCTCAATCTTCTTCACCATTTTCCTGAGGGAGGCACCATAATGGGTCCCTTGTTTGCCCACGATTCTGACCTTCTGGTGCATTTAGCCATGTCACCACAAACTAGGTCTGAGCCCAGAGAAGACGAGTTGTGCATTTTAAATGGGTGACTTGTATCTGAATTTTTATCTCAGTAAAGGTTTTTTTTGTTTGTTTGTTTTTAAGGTTTTATTTATTTGTCAGAGAGAGATAACAAGCAGGAGGAGCAGCAGGCAGAGGGAGAAGCAGGCTACCTGCCGAGCAAGGAGCCCTATTCGGGACTCGATCCCAGGACCCGAGGATCATGACCTGAGCCAAAGGCAGATGCTTAACCGACTGAGCCACCCAAGGAGTCTGCTTCTCCCTCTGCCCTTCACCCCACTTGTGCCCTGTCTCTCACACACAAATAAATAAAATCTTTTAAAATTTTTTTAAAAATCAAGTAGTAGCACAAAAATACAATATCTTATCATTTTGGTAAAATCACCCTTAGATCCCTTCCCCCCACCCCCAAAAGATACTATTTCTCTAGGTGTAGCTATATGTAAATGCACAGAGAAAGAATGGGCAGGACATTCATCAAACTAACAGTAGAGAGAGGGGTTTGGAGATGGACAAGGGGACTTTAGCCTTACTGGTTCACTGAATATTATGAGATTGCAATTTATTTATGACTTCTGTAGAGACTCCAGAGGGGATGTAGACATCTGGGTTCGTTGCTTAACCTCTTGGCTCTCCCTGTGCCTTCCCTTGAAGGATTCCGAAAAGCTGATGGAGCAACAAGGAGCACTACTGAAGCGGCTGGCGGAGGCGGACTCAGAGAAAGCGGTAACACAGCGCCCCCTGCCGGCTCTAGTGGCTTATAGGCGACAGTGTGCTGAGGGACTGGCCGGGCGCCGTTGCGCTAGGGGTTCCCTCTGACATTTCTTTGGGTCTTAGTTTCATGATCTGTAAGATGGGCTGATGTCCCCTATCCCGCCTGCTCCACCGGGTTTATCTAGTTGATCGCTTGGGAGCTTGAACCACCATGCTGAACACAACATGAAGGATGCTGCTGTTGCTGCTGGGTTGATTAACCGTCAGAGTCTGTTACTTGAATTGCCTTCATTGTATTATGGATTAAAAGCCATCAAAAGGTTCAGACTTTTTGACTCAACAATTGCAATTCTAGGAATCTCTCCCAAGGCAGCACACTCCAAAGTCTGGTCCATGGAACCCTAGGTTCCTCACCATGTTAATGGGTGCCAGAAACAAACACAGGGGGTGATGTGAGGCCAGATAAACTGGAGAAACAACTCTCTGTCCTGTACAAAAACAGTTCACTGGATTAACTCCAAAACCTTCTGGAGCACTTGAGGTATTCATGGCCGTGCAAGTCTCCAAGAGAGAAGGAAGATGGAGCCCATGTTTCCCGAGATGTGGCCCTTGGCCCATAGGGCCTCTCTGAATAGCACAGTGGGAGATTTGGCCGCGAAGGAGATAATGCCTAAATCTGTATACCCAGCGTGAGATGCTGGGAATCAAATTATGATACACCAGTCAATCGAAACTTTTAAGCTGCTGTTTGAAAAGAAGCATAAGATTTAATCACATTAGGGTAAATGTTGTGGGATTGCAGGTTATGAAACAAAATATGCATGAGACTTTTTAATGTGTTTTTGGGTTTTTTTTCAAAGATTTTATTTATTTATTTGACAGAGAGATAGAGAGCACAAGTAGGCAGAGCGAGCGGCAGGGAGAGGGAGAAGCAGGCTTTCCGTGGAGCAGGGAGCCTGATGTGGGACTCGATCCCAGCACTCTGGGATCATGACCTGAGCCGAAGGCAGCGGCTTAACTGACTGAGCCACCCGGGCACCCCTGTTCTAATAGTGATTCTCTTTGGCTGGGGGATTACGGGGATTCCTTTAGCATTTTTTGTTTTTCATTGTTCTCCCCAGCTAACATTATTTTATTTATTTATTAACATTTATTTATTTGAGAGAGCAAGAGTGCATGTGTGAGCTGGGGGAGGGCGCAGAGGGAGAGAATCTTGAAGCAGGCTCCCCATTGAGTGCAGAGCCTGCTGCAACGCTCAGTTTCACAACCCTGAGGTCATGACTTGAGCTGAAAGCAAGAGTCAGACCACTTAACTGACTGAGTCACCTAGGTGCCCCTATTTATTTAGTTATTTATTTATTATTATTATTATTTAACTAGGCTCCACAGCATGGAGCCCAACATGGGGCTTTAATCTCACGACCCTGAGATTAAAGACCTGAGCTGAAATCAAGAGTTGGACGCTTAACCGACTGAGCCACCTACGCACCCCTCACGTTATTTTAAATTGTAAGATCAGTTAACATGTCTGTTGTCTTAAATATTTAATACAGATAGTGGGTACTTCCTGCCAGGATCTCTGTGACATGGGCGGGTGTATTCAGGACCTTGGGCCCTGGTGGCTAGGCACTCACAGGAGTGACTGTCCCCCCGCCCCAACTCCAGCCCCAGCTTTCTTGCCCTTCCCTGGGAGCTCATGACCGTGTGTGTTCTCTCTAGCGCCTGCTGTTACTCCTGCAAGACAAAGACAAGGAGGTAGAAGAGCTACTCCAGGAAATACAATGTGAGAAGGTACCATCCCTGACAGTTGCTCCTCCTCACGGGCCTGTCGAGCTTCGTGTGCTGAGTGTGCACCAGAGCTGGAAATGTGGGTTCAAGTGCTGGCTCTCTCACTTTCTCCATCTCTCCAAAGGCTCAAGCAAAGACAGCTTCGGAGCTTTCGAAATCCATGGAGTCCATGCGTGGGCATTTGCAGGCACAGCTCCGGTGCAAAGAGGCAGAGAACAGTCGCCTGTGCATGCAAATCAAGGTACCTGCCGGCCCCACAGGTGGGGACAGGTGGGGAAGGAGGGGCCGGGGCGTGGCAGTGCCAGGGCGGTGGGCCACACTCAGGAAGGTTTTGCTCCGATGGTTTATGGAGCGTGTGCTGCCAAGTGCACTCCAGCTGCAGAGAGACTTAAGGACAATGGCAAGAGTGGTGGACCCTGGAGGCTCTGGGTGCCTTGACCCAGAGCCGATCACTTAATCCCTTAGGCCCTCAGATCTCATAGCTCACCCTGGGGAGGGAGTGGTCTCAAATACTGCCTGCCTTTGCGAGCCAGGGACCCTCTGAGGTCACGGCTCTGCTGAGTGACTGAGAGATACTTCTAACCACAGCGCTGGGAGTTGAAGGAAGAATTCCAGAAGAGAGTTCTGTCCTAACATTCAGCCCCGATGGGTTCAGCAATCTGGAGCGATGCCATGGGGCGCTGGGAATGGCCCCCATCCCTCCTGCATTTGGCGAGCCCTCATAAGCCCTCACACAGTTGGTGACCCATATTTTCTCTCTCCCTCTTCCTCACCGCTTCTTTTCACTGGTCCCTCTTCCCACTTCTGGTCCTCCCCTCCCAGAACCTGGAGCGCAGTGGGAACCAGCACAAGGCAGAAGTGGAGGCCATCATGGAGCAGCTGAAGGAATTAAAGCAAAAGGGAGACCGAGACAAAGAAACCTTAAAGAAGGCCATCCGAGCCCAGAAGGAACGAGCTGAGAAGAGCGAGGAGTATGCTGAGCAGCTGCACGTGCAACTTGCTGACAAGGTGGGGGGCCTTCCC